>CM035416.1:116282418-116284918 GCA_020310875.1 Ceratopteris richardii | reverse complement strand
ACACAGGTACTACTTGAAGTTTATGGAGGTCGTGGCGTTCATATCAGGAGGAGTCCTATTTGGCATAGGTACAAGAGAATCAGTACTTATATGCTTTATGCATATTTTATGAGGTGTTTAAGAAGGTGTGTTCACATGAGTTTGAGGATTTCCGTTCACACTGATCCTTCCTCTTTCAGTCACTCATATTCACTCTTCTATAACCTATAAGGTCACACATCTCATGTATATTCAGATTACTGCCCACACATCTGAATATGTTTGTTACATTGTACATTCACTCATTCATCTATTTCTCATCACATAGAGTGGTTGAGAGTTTTTCTCCCACATTGTACATTGAACATTGGTATATATGATACTATGAGTAAGCGCTGGCTTACGTAACACCTTACACATGATGTCTATTCTTTCTCTATCTTTATCTCATCATTTGTATCATTAAGTTGTGGTATGTTCATGTTTTGTCAATATGGAAGATTGCTGGAATTAATGTTGTACATGACTGGAACTATGGAACCATGGACCTGTGACATGAGCCTAAGGGCCTACCTCACTTCCAACATTTGGTATCAGAGCACTAAGGTTTTGGTTACAGAACTTTAGATCTTTGGCATCAATGCATTAAGGCTCATTCATAATCCCAGGTTCCCAGAATTCTAGATTTACAACATTTGATTTGAAAGCATCTTCTAACATTTGACATTTGACATACACACTTAATCTAGATGAGTCGAGATTTGAGAATTAGACAATTCAGTCACATGTGTATTTATCAGTGTGGAGTATGAAGTTGATGATCTGTTAGCAGCAGAATATTTTTGAAGAGTATGCAAATACTTTACAAAAGTATTGTTTGAAGACCCAGAATTGATGAAGAGAAGACTACTTCAAATTCAAGGAAGAACAATGGTTTAGAGAAGATGAAGAAATCATATCAACATCAAATCACAGGTATCACTTTCTACTATCAGATTATCATTTGCAGGTCATATCTTAGAAGAGCAGTTATGAAGAGATTTGAAGAAATTCAAGGAGTGCTTTTATACGCTTTCATCATTTGAAAGTTAAAGGCTACATCAAAACAGATATCTAGAGGTTTTTCTAGAGAGTTTTGAGAAATCTCTTTCATGGCAAGAAAGTTCATCTAAGAAGACATGTGCAGAGATGAGATGAGTTTTTTCAGCCAATTTTCTGTTGTAAGTTGGTTGGATATCAAGGTACAAATGTATCTAGAGAAGGTAACTCTAGAAGGGCAATTCATCATTCAAACAACGATTGGTGAATTTAGTCATTTCAGACATTTGAAGCAGAATTTTGATATGAGGAGATGATAAAACATTATTCTATATTCACTTCCATTTGTATACTATGTTTGTTTTATCTCTTACTCTTACATTAGAGGAAGAGAAAAGTTCATTTGAAGAAGTCAAGAGTGTTTGCTACTTCAAGATGAAGAGAACAAAAGGTATGGAAGAGAAGTTTGAAGATGTTGACATCATCAGGTGGAAGAAAGATGTAGAAGAAGAAAGTCCATCATTTCCAAAAGAAAAGTAAGACTTCCTTTTCTCTCATATTTTCCATATACTTTTCCTATTTTATCCTCTACATCCTAAGACAAGTCTACGAGAACATCTTGTTTAAAGAAGAAGCAGTTTCTTGTTTTGCATTACACTTGGTCATGATTTAGTAGATTTGACAAAGAATTGCATTGAGAGAAAGAAAAGCAGCAGATATATGTTTTGACTCATATGTATATGAGTTATGAAGCTTTTAAGCAGGCAGCTTATATGTTCCCTCAAAGAATTCTTGGAATGTCAATACAAAGCTACTTGATATATGACAAGTTGCAGAGAAGTATATTTCTTCTTTATCTAACTCTTGAGGTAAAAGAGTTTTTTGTAGCAGATGTTGAAGACTTGCGTTGAGGTTTTATGTTTGGAAAAGGTTACCTCATATTCAATATTTTCAGAAAACTTCAGAAAATTCAGACTTGTTGATGTACCAGTCAGTTGAAGAATCTACTTTTTATGATTGTCTAGATTTTTGGATACATGTTTGTATTCCAAAAGGTGTTCCATCATATCCTATCACTTGATTGAGAAGTGGAGTTAGCCAAAAGAAAGTCAAGCAGGTACTGTCACATTTCACCCGGGTAAAATATGAAAGTTATGAAGTATCAACTTGCAGCTTTTGGAGTTCTCAAGGTGAGAAGTTTGTCCACTTATGGTTCAAGTAGGAATTTCAGATTCCTTAAAGGATTTGTTTGAAGAAAAGTTTTACAACTTTTTGAGAAGCATGGACACTTGGAGACATTCAGGTAGCAAATCAAACATTCAGACATGAAGGTTTGATAAGAGCAGATTCTACACAGGAGAGATCATTGATCTTGGATAGATCTTGTATGATCTTGAGTATTTATGATTCAATTGTCTATCCTTTGTTTGATAAGGTTCTTAGCATTGGAAGAAGTAAGTCAAAGATTCAAATTCTATCAGAT
>CM035416.1:116269918-116274918 GCA_020310875.1 Ceratopteris richardii | reverse complement strand
CTTGTCTCCAACATAACATAGATATCCATGAGTAGACCTTCTATCATCTGAGTCACCTGCCCAATCTGCATCACTAAACACTTTGATTCTTGTGTCAGAAGTGAAACCATAATACAAACCTTCACTTAGGGTTCCTTTGATATATCTGAGTACCCTTTGGGCTGCAATCCAATGAGTCTTCTTTGGACAATGCATGAATTGTGATAACACACCTACTGCATATGATAGATCTGGCCTTGTCAAGGTAGCATAGATTAGACTACCTACCAAACTCTGATATTTCTTCACATCATTGAACTCTTCACCTCCATACCTGCTTAATTTATGATTTACCTCCAATGGTGTAGTTGAGGTCTTGCAATCTTCCATGTTAAACTTGATCAAAAGATTCTTCAAGTATCTCTCTTGTGAAACATATACTCCATGTTGAGTATACACAATCTGCATTCCTAGAAAATAAGATAAGTTTCCCAAATCACTTATCTTAAACTCCTTCTCTATTTGCTTCTTGAGTTCATTGATTCCTTGAGCATCTGTTCCTGTAACAATAATATCATCAACATAAATGCACATGTAAATATATCCATTTTCACTTGCCTTCACTAGCAAGCTACTATCTGCCTTTGATGCTTGAAAACCACATCATTCAAGAACTTGACCAATCTGTAATTCCAAGCTCTTGGGGCTTGCTTCAACCCATATAAAGCTCTCCTGAGCTTACACACATAATCTGATCCATTTGATTCCATGAAGCCTTCTGGTTGCTCCATATATACTTCATCTGCAATGTAACCATTTAGAAATGCATTTTTCACATCCAATTGTGATAATTTCCATCCTTTGCAAGCAGCAATAGCAATCAATGTCCTAATTGTAGACATCTTAGCAACAGGACTAAAGGTCTCATCATAATCTACCCCATAAGTTTGGGCATAACCTTTGACCACAAGTCTAGCCTTATATCTAGACACCTTACCATCTGCAAACCTCTTTGTTTTATATACCCACTTGCATCCAATGACCTTCTGATTCTTTGGTCTTGGTACTAATTCCCAAGTTTCATTTTCAAGTAGAGCATCATACTCTTCTTGCATTGCCTTCTCCCAATTCTGTTTACCTTGGCTTCTTCATAAGTGGTTGGATCTTCTTCTGTTTTCACAATGTAGGCATAATCTTTTGTTGTTAGGAAAGATGTATCATAACTATACCTTATAGGCTCTTTCCTTTCTCTTGTAGATCTCCTGATTTCTGCACTTCTTGAAGTTTCAGCCTCATTTGATTCTGGATCAAATCTTGGCCCTTCTTCTACATGATCCTGCACTCTACATCTAGAGTCAACTTCATCAACAATTTCTTCACATACTTTTACCTTTGCCTTTCCTTTCCTTTGAATTTCTTCAACACCTGTATACTCATTTGGTGATCCTGTATACCACATATTTTGCTCATCAAATGTTACATCTTTAGAAACAAGAAATTGCTTTGTGGATGGACTCCACAACCTGTAACCCATTTGTCTATCATCATATCCAATAAACACATACTTCTCTGCTTTTGGTTCTAGCTTATGTCTTAATTGTGAAGGAACATAAGCATATGCAACACATCCAAATACTTTACAATGATCAAGACTAGGCTTCTTACCCCACCATGCTTCATAAGGGGTTCCTCCATCCAAAGCTTTGCAAGGCAACCTATTCACAAGGTATGTTGCAGTGTTAATGGCTTCTGCCCATAAGTAATTTGGACAATTCTTTTCCTTCATCATAGCTCTTGCAAACTCTACAAGAGTTCTATTCCTCCTTTCTGCTACTCCATTTTGTTGAGGGGAGTACCTGCAAGTCACTTCTCTTTTGATACCTGCATTCCACAAATAATCATCAAACTCTTTTGAGAAATACTCTCCCCCTCCATCTGATCTTAACCTCTTTAGCTTTTGTCCTGTGATCCTTTCTGCATAAGCATGAAAGTGTTTGAATGTCTTGAAGACTTCTGATTTGTCCTTGATTACATACAAAGTAATCCACCTGGTTGCATCATCAACAAACAACACATAATATCTGGATCCATTTATGCTATAGTCCCTTGAGGGACCCCATACATCTGTATGAACCAATTCAAGCATATTTGAATACTTGTACCCTGATTTGTTATAAGAACTTTTATGTGCTTTACCTAATTGACAAGCTTCACACTTGTACACCATATGTTGCCCTTCAATATTTGGCAATCCAAGCACCACCTGATTCTTTGACATCTCCTTTATAGCTCTCTCATGAAATGACCTAGCCTTTTATGCCATAGGTCTAATTCAGACACCTTTTGACCTCCATAGGTAAATAGTGCATGTCCCACATTACCTTGGACTTTGAGAGTAAACAATCTTCCTTCCTTTTTACCTGCAATTATGGTTCTATATCCCTGATTTGGATCTTGTACATAAACACCATCATTTGTGAATCTTACCTCATATCCTTTCTCCACAATTTGCCCTACACTTATCAAATTTTTAGGAATAGTAGGAACATAAAGTACCTTGCTCAGAAGTGTACTTCCATTCTTTGTCTTCACTAATCCAATGCTCTCCACTTTATGTTTGGTATTGTCACCTGTTTGAACTGTATGTCCATTCACCCTTGCTTCCATATCAGTCATCAAAGATAGATTCCCACTCAGATGATTGCTGCACCCTGAGTCAATATAAAACACTCTTTGATCTTCTCCCATTGATTCATGAGTTGCATTTAAGATAAGAGTCATATCATCCTTCTGATCTGATGCATAATTGTAATAATTATTGTTGTAGGACTGAGATTGGAAGTTCTTCCACCTCCTCTACCATATGATGTCCTACCACCTCTTCCTCTAAAGTTGCCTCTTTGGTTTCTGCCTCCTCTACCTCTTTGACTATAATTCTGATTGTTGTATCCTCCATTTTGATTATTATACCAACAATCATTTGCCAAATGATTTGTTCTGCCACAAATCCAACAAGCTTTAGCATTATCTTTGTTCTTACCTCCTCTTCCTTTACCTCTGAAATTTGTCTTCCCTTTTGTGAAGTTAGCTTGATTTGAATCCCTTCATCATCATTTGATTGCTTTCCCTTGCCATTCTTTTTCTTGTCTTTGGAGTACATAGCTTGACTTGTACTTCTATCATTGTCTCCTTTAAGATCCTGCTCAAAGGTTAGCATATGTCCTAGCAATTGATTAAGGTCAGGAGTAAAGTGATCAAGTGACAACTCTATAGACAATATAAAAGGCTTCCACTTCTCATCTCCTCCAAACCTGTAAGTATTTGTCTTACCAACTTTTCCTCTTCAATATCTTCATCCACTGCTCCCAAGCTATCTGCAATATCTTTCATCTTTGCCACATAATCTGAAATTGATTGTGAGCTCTTCTTCTTGAAAGTTGTGAACTCAGCCATAGTGAGGACTTCCTTGACTTAGTTGTATTTTGGAAATGCTCTTCCAAGGCATTCCAAACATCTGTGGCACTTTCCAAACCTCTTATGTGAGGTAGAAGGTAATCATTTACAGCCATGTAGATGATGCTCCTTGCTTGAGCATCCTTTCTCATCCAAGTCTTCAACATTGCAAGTTCTTCCCTAGTAGGAATACTTGGATCTGCAAACTCTGGTTTTTCTTCATCTCCTGTAATAATGCTATAAGGTCTTTGCTCATGAGGTGTGCTTCCATCCTCATGGACCATGCTGGATAGTTCTCCCTATCTAGCTTATCAATCTGCAAGCTTTCTCCCATCTTGTATCCACCTGTGTATTGAAATCTTCAAGCTTTACAAACAATGTATGTACCTTTACTTCGACTTGAACTCCTTTTGCCTTTCTGATGTCAATTTGTCTTCTCCCCAAGCTTTGACTCCAAGCTTTCACTTCTTGATCCTTCAAGTGTTGAATTTCTTGAATCTGCAGCAGTCGGGATCCTCCTTTTCTTCAAATTGATGTCTCCTGCTCTGATACCACTGATGGAGAGTGTTAATCTCCAAAGAACAACTTATTCTTGTGATTAGAAACACCTCTATACCAAGAATAAGTCAAACACTCCACTAATTTAGAGGATCAATTGCTAATTACCAAAAGATTAACAAATCTGTGAAGAAGATGAAACACAGAAAAGTCTGCTGCACTATTTTTCACATTGACCTATCAAACGTGTAAAGTTTTTGATGAAACTTGGTACGAAGTATCTCCTAGAGATTGCGCATCTATTCCAAGTTGAATCTCTTCAAAAGATTAAGTATAACTTGAGAAATTGATTTCTCAAGTTACCTATGTCAGAAACTGTTACTCAGAACAGTCGACTTTACACCTGTAACTTTTAAGACTTGGTTCTCCTTGAATAGAACCTGTTTTACAAAATGCTTCTAGACATAAGTAGCTTATCTTTCAACTTAAAGATTAAGCCCTCACTCATGCAAAACTTTAAAGTGTGCTAGGAGAAATGACCAAAACATTGACTTCGAAATCTGCGCCTGTTTTAGGAACTAGTGAACATGCTTCACATATGAATGTTCCTACACTTAATTCACTCAGCCTGATTACAATTGGAAGCTGAAACTTTGCACAGAGGTCAAGCAACTCTCAACTTAGACTTGTACAAAAGCATTTCACAATTGATCCACTGTAGAAGGAGAACACGCAGAAACATCGGGCGCAAAACTTTTCATTTACTCAGAGAAAATACAACTGAGTGATGAGAGCTAACTCAAATTCACTTTCCTCTATCTCACGACTTCTATCTCCCTCATTCTTGACATCTAACTAATGTCACATATGCTCTCATACATGCCCCGACTTTTCTCAGGTATTTATAGATAATTTGTACATAATTCTTACTGAACAAAAGATCTAAGTCATCTATGACTATGCTAATGTACATATGTGTACACTTCTCTTGTCCTCTGATTGTAATCTTCTTCCACACTTTAGGAATTGATTCTTCCTTCATCATTTGATCTTCCAAGCCTTCAATTGGT
>CM035416.1:116241800-116249300 GCA_020310875.1 Ceratopteris richardii | reverse complement strand
TGCACCATACACTGTAGACAAATTAGGCACTTGCAATAAGAATCTGCATCCCTCTTTAGGCTCCCACCCAAGAGAAGATGAATACTGCTTTGCAAATAAAAGGGTTATTTCATCAACCCTCCTCATCAAGAATACATGGTTGAAACTAATATTGTGCAATGGAGCCAAAACCTTAGCACTGTTATCAAGGCCCATTGAGCAAAAGTGCTTAAAGTCATAAATCTATGTGAGGTGTTGAACTTCTGGTTTTGGAGTATATGCTTCTGAAATCAGCTCACATAAAATCGAAAGAGTAAAAGCATTGTTACGTGCCAACTTCTTAGAGAAAGTACTGAACATTTGATCAATGTGATCATGAGTGTGGCCAACCAGAAGGAAATTTACCTCAACCTTCTGAAGTACCTGTTTTTCAACAAGCATGCTTAAATATCCAAAGACTCTAGAATTTTTATTCTCTCTTGCAGTATTATCAAGTTGCAAATATAGAGTTGGTGGCAAAAGACCCTTCCATGATTGCAAAACACGATGAATGACAGTAACTGTAAGGTTTGGATCATTATGCACATTCGGATATGTGAAGAAAACCTTGGACATTACAGTTCCATTGTATACCAAAGCACCAACCAAATGCATTTGCACAAGGACTTCATCTCCAATGTCCTTAGGGATGCGATAAAAATATGGCAAACAAGTTTTTTTTTGATCCATACCATCGATCAACAAACACATATAACGCTCTGGATTTTTGAGTGCTTTACTTCGATGATGAATTGCTTTCTTTCTCTCTAAAGCTTGACTCTCACGATGGTTGTTAAGAAGGTTTTTAAAATTATTCTTTTCCTGTGGTGTTGTAGCCCCTTTTGCCATGTTTTTCAAAGTGGCGCAAATTGAACATTCACCCATTCTAACTTTACGAGGAATAGACACATTGTTCTATTTTCCATGTCTTCTCTATATATTTGAAATACCTCTCGACGAATAAAGTTATCTGACAAGTGCAACCTTCCAGTTGTAGGCATAACCTCACAATGCAAGCTAAAATAGTTCATCATCCAATTCATTGCATGACGTCCAACAGATCCTTTGGTCCCAACATGGAACGTATCCAAAATGAGATCCCCATTCAAAAGCCCTTGTTGAACCCTATGTATTCTAAAATTTCCCACACCTACAACATCGCATCCCTTGACTAAAGAAATATTCAAAAGCAACATGTGTTACTGACATGTTATCCTCAATCATTTGCATGCGAGAAACAAGGTATATATCCTGCCTTTCACTATCTGGAGGAATTTTTCTCTTAGGTGCTTTAGTTTCTTCATTCCTAAACTGTACAAACATTTCAAACCACAACAATGCTTCACAATATCCAATGAAATCTGTCTATCTGAAGTAAGAAATTTAAATCTTTTTTGACTTACTTCACGAGCCCTTCTTTTAAATCGTAGATTGAGCTTGCTTTGCTTTTCCGTTGCTCCACATGCACTTGAGTCAGAAGGGAGATCAATGGTTGGATCAGATGGGAGATCAGGAGGTGCATTTGGTTGAGCAGCATTGCACTATGAATTGGATAACTTAAATGACTCAACAGAAAACATAGAATCATCAGCACGTTCTAAACCATAGGGATCATCACTTCTGTGGAAAGGGTCAACTGAGAACAATGAATCCGAAACTGTATCAATATGAGCAGAGGAAGCTGATGCCCAAGCATCCACTGAAAAGATTGAGCTCATCTTCACTGAGTTCACAGAAGACTGAAGATGAATGACCTTTTTAAATAAGTAGAAATCCGAGATCAAGTGAAGATGTCACATCAAATGTCACATCAAATGTCACATCAAGAAGATATGAAATCAAAAGTTCATTAAAGTACATTAAATAACATTAAACATCAAATTACATGAAATCACTTAATTACTCAAATATACACTAATAAGGGAACCAAAGATTTGATTCAGTTTTGAAAGATGAGATACACAGTTGATTTTTAACTAGATATGAGTCATTGAGTCTTAGCATTGTGAGTGAATCAAAATATATCCAAGTTGAGTTCCAACTAGATTAGATATTAAAATTGTTTGGAGTAGTGCCATTGAAGACTATACAAGAAGAAATTTTACCTTTGGTTAAGATTTCAAGGATTAGGTTTTATTGTGGTCTTGGCTAGATCTCAAAGAGGTAGATGAAAGTATATTAAAAAAGAATTATGTGTAAAAGGGGTACACGGAAATGTATATGTAAGAAGTATATGGAAAAGGATATGTAAGAATTATATGTAAGAATTATATGTAAGAATTAAGTATATGCTTGTTACAAAAGATTTTCAAATGAATTTTGAATCTACGATTTTTCTGAATGTTGGATGCAAAGACAATGAGTGACGTTTGAAATTACCAAGCTATTTTGTTGAAATTACCAACATATTTTGTCGAAATTACCGCAGAGCTCTTTACTTGGATGTTTATTCATACATTGATTTTCCATTTTAACAATGTGTTACAAGATAAATGTGAATATGAACTGAAGTGAGAAGGATAACACTATAAAGATGTCATTAATCTCCCATATTCAACACAACTTAGACTTGATTTTTTCCCAAGCAAGAGATTCTAAGAAACAATTTATACATGAGATTAGACATCCTCATGTACATACCATACTCTTGCCATTGAAGTGTAATTTCCATGCAAATGTATATAAATAGTTGCAAGGTTCTATGAATATTTCATTAAAGTGGAGGTGAAACAGCCTATTTGTGTGAGTGATATTTCCTGGTTAGATAAGTTGACAGATATAGTTAGCAACTGGACTCATTCAGTTAGATCCAATTAGTCTCTGGTTCAAGTTACCCAATTGCCTATAAATAGCAGAGGAGGAGATCATTCTCATTTTCAAAAGCAAGAGAGAGCAACAGAGCACAGACAGCCATGGAGCACAGAGCTCAGCATACCAGCAAGGCAACTCTGATGGAGAAGAAGAATGTTGGCAAGAGTACCAAGAGGTAGACAAAATCATACCAAAAAAAAGATTCCTAAAAGATTCCTTTTGTATGTTTGTGTGAATAGTCTGCTTTCTAGGTTTTTATTTTTCTTAGCTCCTAAAATATAGATCCAATGAGGGTACAGCTCGATGCCTCGCATCAACTTGCACCCTCAAGTCGATGCCAGGCATCGACTTTTAGGTGCAAGTCGATGCCAGGCATCAACTTGAGGGTGCAAGTCGATGCCAGGCATCGACTTTTCGGTGCAAGTCGATGACAGGCATCGACTTGAGGGTGTAAGTCGATGTCTGGCATCGAGTTGTACCCTCAAGTCGATGCCTGGCATCGAGTTGCACCTAAAAGTCGATGCCTGGCATTGACTTTCACCGTCAAGTCGATGCCTGGCATCCACTTGCACCTAAAAGTCGATGCCTTGCATCGACTTGCACCTAAAAGTCGATGCCTGGCATCAACTTGCCTGGCATCGACTTGCCTGACATCGAATTTGGCGTGAAAGTCGATGCCAGGCATCGACTTTAGGGTGCAAAGTCGATGCCAGGCATAGACTTTTAGGTTCAAGTCGATGCCAGGCATCGACTTTTAGGTGCAAGTCGATGCCAGGCATCGACTTTTAAGTGCAAGTCAATGCCAGGCATCGACTTTGTGTGCAAGTCGATGCCCCGCATCGACTTGAGGGTGCAAGTCGATGCTAGGCATCGACTTGAGGGTGCAAGTTAATGCCTGCCATCGACTTGCACCCTCAAGTCGATTCCTGGCATCGACTTGCACCCTCAAGTCGATGCCTGGCATCGACTTGCACCCTCAAGTCGATGTCGGGCATCGACTTGAACAAAGTCGATGCCTGACATCGACTTGCACTTAAAAGTCGATGCTTGGCATCGACTTGCACCTTTGAAAAACACAATAACGTATGAGCTGATATTTCCAAGCGCCTTCAGGGATGCGGAGTCCAAGAGTGAGAGGCCCTTCAAGAAGCTGAGAGTGACCATGAGCTCTAGTGATCAGCAACGTGACAAAGGCATTGGTCACCAAGCAAAACCAAAGAAAATTATTGCATCGTTATCCTCTGAGAAGGCCAGCAACCAGGTTGGAATATCCTCTGGTGGACAGAGTAGCATCAAAATTCTTGAGGATGATACAACTATGAAGGATAGGTCGAGGGACGCAGAGGTCTTAAGGACAGATCGTCCACTGCGAGACATGACAAATCTGGAGTGGTGCCTTCAGTATGTTGAAGAAAAGAATGCAGTCCTTCTTGTGTTCGCAGGGGCATATGGGAGAGGAAAGATCACGACAACACAGGGTTTTCAGTATGGCCTTGTGTACAAACTGGATTATGAAGATGAGGATTCTGACAACCTCCTTTTCTTGGTAGAGACATCAAAAGGTTTAAGAAATGTTATATGCAAGATGGATTTCTTGTGCCCAGAGTGCTGTGTTCTAGATGGGCTTGCTGAGATATGCAGGGACTCAGTGAATCTTATCAAGGACTTGATGCCATGGATCTAGGGCAACATCATGCCAACACAACAGAAGATGAAAACCCCTGTAAAGGCAAGGGGTAAGCAGAGCGTGCAGAAAAAGTTCCAGAAGAAAAAGAAGAGAATTGCAGAAGAGGAGTTTTCTGACTCAAGCTCTAGCTCTGAGGATATAATAGTTGCACCTGGTGGAGAGCTTGCCTCGGGTGTTCTTGGTACTGAGCAGAACAAGATGAGGGAGGACATAGCTAGAAGAAAAGTTGTGAAGAAGGGGCAGTTGTTCCACCTGCCAATCAATATCATCCATAGGCCACCAATAGATCCAGTCACAGGGAGGAGGCCCCTTGAGATCAGGGAGCCACACAATTTGCACGTGCAGAATCTTAAGAAGAAAATGAAAATAAATCCTCATGCTACTGTTGTGCCATTCCTTGTCATGGTGGATCCGAATAAGTGTAGCTCTGTGGAGGAGTTCAATGAGGGTTTGTTTGAGGATTATACTTATTATGTGATTGGAGGTTCACACTCTGTAGAGGCCCGTAGATAGCTAGTGAAGGAGCACCCTACCACATTCTTGTTTAGGTATGCAGAGTGCAAGATATATGCTGGTCTTACAACTGAGGAAGCCAAGCTTCTTGCTTGGGATCACAACAATGACAATGACTACAGGCAAAAAATGTCCTCCATAGAGAGAATTCGGTTCTTCCACCATGAATATGAAGATTGTCTCGTGAAGGAAGCTGGAAGAATACATCCCAATCTACGAAAGCAATGCCTTATTGAGGTTGGAATTGCACTGGATGAGAATAGAAAGTCTGATGCTTTGAGGAAATATGATCCATGGTTTCAACTGGCATTCAGATCAGGTGAGATTTGGGATCTGTAGGATAAAATTTTCACAATGTGGGAGAACAAGGAGGTCAAGGGCCAGAAGCAACGGAAGTCGAGGCCAGACCCACAGGTTGATATGAAGGGAAAGGGAAGGAAAGTTGACCTCTCAATTGAAGAGGCTCCTGAGGACATGAAGCTGAGACCATGGAGGGCCCTTCAAGGAATCAATGATGATACATTGATTATATCAACTTTGTCAAGGGTAATCTTCAAGGAGTTAAGCCTGGAGGAGATGGTGATTGAGCTCAATAAGTATGTATGTTATTCTCAGATCCTTTTTTCCTCCTCCCATGTTTCTGGTCTAACCTAGTCTCTTTTTGATTTCTGTGACTGTAGTCATAAAGTATACATGAAGATTCAGGAGGTGATGATGAAGAGGCTGGGTTGCTTTTCTTGGACAGAGGTCCAAGCAGACTATCCAACCACATCATCCTACAAAGCTTTATCAGAATATTTTATCTTGTTTCGTGATTGGGTAGGTTCTCTTTTTGAGATTATGCCTGGTTTGCCATTAGGTTAGATGCCTTGATTCACCTAACCAATTTGATGCCAGGCTTTTAGTAGGAATTCGATGCCTGGCATCGACTTACTGCTAAATTCGATGCCTAGCATCGACCTGCTTCCAAAAGTCAATGCTTGGCATCGATCTCCTAGCATAAGTCGATGCCTGGCATCGACCTCGTGGCATAAGTCGATGCCACGCATCGACTTATGTCCCAAAGTCGATGCTAGACATCGACTTTCAGTAGAAAGTCGATGCCTGGCATCTACCCACACACGAAATCGATGCCATGCATCGATTCCTTATGTTTTGTTTGCTGTATTGAAGAGCTCATTTAATTGTCTTTCCACTTTTTTCTGCAGAAACCAAAGAAAAGTAAGTCTGCAGAGCTACTAGATGATTGCCCCCCTGCATTCCTGGCTCACATTCAAAGAGCAAGGCATGAGAAATCTAGACTGAAAGCCAAGGAGATTGATTTTGATGATGAACCTGATCTGAAATGTTTCTCCAATCCCCTAGACCCCCTTAGGCCTGTATATTACAATGTATTCTGTAGTGATGTAAATAACATTTGTTCTCTGGTGCCTAGAAAGAATTTCTCCCTTCTCATAGCAGACATACCCTATGGATTTAGGATGTTGGGATCAGTTAATGATGATGAACCCTTCAAACACCCTCAGATTCGGAAGATGGTCACTGATTTTGCAGAGTTGACTATGTCTCCTCTTTGGAGGATAGTAATTTTCCATAGCAGAGACCAGTCTTTCTCTGTTTCAACTGCTTTGAAGGCAAGATGTCATGTTGTGGAGTGCCTCACGTGGTAAGTAATCTTCTTTCTATCTCCATGGCTTTAATGATGCTCTCTGTGACTCATAGTTCTTGTTGGCAGGGTGAAGACAAACGTCAATCACACTCCTTTGCATAGGTTTGTGACCTCCACTGAATGCATTACACTTGACTATTATGATGAAGTAAGCAAAAGGAGAGTCAAGGAGCATTGCAATGAGAATGGGATCTCAAATTGCTCATGTTCCCAGCCGTTACCAAGAAACTTCGTCATGTAGCTGGGGACATGACATTGGTTAACCCCTATCAGAAGCCACAAAAGCTCATAATGAGATTGCTTCAACTATTCTGCAATGATGATGACTGGGTCCTATACCTTTTTTCGGGCACAGGTAATTTCAATTTTAACAATTTTCATTATTCATCATGTTGATTGAGGCCTCTAAGTGGTTTTCTGCTGTTTCAGGAACGACTCTGGCTTGCTCCTTAAAGATGTTTAGGCACTGCATAGCTGTGGAGAAGGATGATGCTCAAGTGAGCTTCATTAGAATGAGAATCAATGGGCTGAATGAATGCCCATATGAAGACCAAGAGGTTGGAAGGAAGCACATTGCAGACACGGAGAGATTCCAACCGGCTTCAAGGGAGCCTGTTCCCCCACTTGCAGATGAACCGGGGGACATGGCTGACCTTGAAGAGCCAATCTTGGAGCAAGAGAGGCAGGATATGTGTTCTAATGTTCCAGAGGATCCCATTATGCTTGAGCCTGAGGAAAGCTATGATCAGCTTCTATTATAGATTCATATTACTCTTGTATTAAAACACATGAAATGTAAAAC
>CM035416.1:116234300-116236800 GCA_020310875.1 Ceratopteris richardii | reverse complement strand
GCTTCTTCGATGACCAAGAAATGATTTTTGAACCTGCAAATGATATATACCCTGATGTGCTTCTTCTATCATCTTTAGATCCGGCCCAATCTGCATCTGAGTAGACCTTTAGCTCAATATCTGAAGTATATGAATAGAACAAACCTTCATTCATGGTCCCCTTTAGGTACTTGAGGACTCGCTTGGCCGCTTCCATATGTGGTCTTCTCGGCTTATGCATAAACTGACTCAATATGCTAACACTATAGCATATATCCACCCTTGTGAGTGTTGCATAGTTCAAACTTCCAACCAAGCTTTGATAGCTTGTGATGTCTTCAATTGGCTCTCCTTCATAAGCACTAAGCTTATGATTTTGCTCCATAGGTGTACCTGCACACTTGGTATTTTCCATCTTGAACTTGACGAGCATGTCATGGACATACTTCCTTTGTGTGATGTATACACCTGAATCTGTGTAGATCAACTCCAATCCAAGAAAATAAGTGAGTGGTCCGAGGTCACTTATTTTGAACTCCTCCTTCATTTGACTCTTTACCTGTTTGATTCCTTCAAGATCATTGCCTGTGATAATAATATCATCAACATACACACATAAATAGATCACTTCAGATCCATTCCTCTTTATGAACAAAGAGGTATCCGCCTTGCTAGCTTTGAATCCTTGGTCCTGCAAATAAGTCACCAATCTGAAATTCCAAGCTCTTGGAGCTTGCTTCAATCCATACAAAGCTTTCTTTAGTTTGCATACATAGTTAGGATGATGTGCATCCTCATATCCAGGAGGTTATGCCATATACACTTCCTCAGAAATCCATCCATTCAAGAAAGCATTCTTTACATCAAGTTGATAAAGATTCCAATTTCTAGATGCAACAAGACTTATGAGAACCCTAATTGTAGGCATTTTTGCAACAGGAGAGAAAGTCTCCTCATAATCAATACCATGGGTTTGAGCAAACCCTTTAGCAACTAACCTTGCTTTGTGTCTATTTATACTTCCATCTGGATTCTTCTTGATTTTGTATATCCATCGAGATCCGATTATCTTCATAGATGGCTTGTTAGGTACAAGCTCCCAAGTGTCATTCTCCTTCAAGGCTTCCATTTCTTCATCCATTGCATCTCTCCAAGCTTTCTTGCTTTGTGCTTCTTCGAATGTGGTAGGTTCTTCATTGGTTGAATCCTTTGCAATGTAGATTGAGTGCTTGGTGACCAAAGAAGTATCATAACCAAACCTCTCTGGTTTCTTCTTCTCCCTCGAAGACCTTCTAAGTGGTTGATGTGAGCTCTCGGGTCCATATGTAGCATCCTGCATCTTTGCTTTACCTTTGTTCTTCCATAGCTTTAGTCTTTCCAAGTCTTCTAGGTCAATCTCCGAATCACTTTCTTCAATCTGCTTTGGCTCCTTTGGTTGAAGTGATGGAAAATCTTCATCCAAGTCATATGGCAGCTTCACTTTCCTGTCATCATCAAACCATGATTTGTTTTCATCAAAAATTACATCTCTACTCACAGAAAATCCTTTATTGGTTGGATTGTACAATCTATATCCTTTTTGGTTTTGATCATAACCAATGAATACACACTTCTCTGCCTTGGGATCCAATTTCCCTCTTACTTGAGAAGGAATGTGAGCATAGGCTAAGCATCCAAAGATTTTACAATGCTCTAGACTAGGTCTTCTTCCATTCCACACTTCATATGGAGTGGTTCCATCTAGTGACTTAGATGGAAGTCTATTTATGAGATATGTGGCTGTCGACACAGCCTCTGCCCATAGGTAGTTCGGCAATCCCTTTTCGTTGAGCATGGACCTTGCAGCTTCGACGATAGCTCTATTCCTCCTCTCTGCTACACCATTGAGTTCGGGTGTATACCTTGTAGTGACTTCCCTTTTAATGCCTCTTTCATGCAAGAAGGCATCAAATTCAAAAGAGAAGTATTCTCCTCCACCATCTGATCTGAGTCGTTTCAAAGTCCTACCTGTTTGGTTTTCAACAAGAGCAATATACTTCTTAAAGCAATTAAACACTTCATCCTTGTGCTTCATGAAAAACAGAATGGTCCACCTGCTACAATCATCTATGAAAGACACATAATATCTTGAGCCTGATATAGATGGCTCCTTACTTGGACCCCACACATCCGTGTGCACTAGATCCAAAGGATTTTGATACATATATCCTTTCTTATTGAAAGGTTGTCTATGAGCCTTGCCGAGTTGACAAGCTTCACACTTATAAATCATGTGTTGCCTTGTGATATTAGGCAAACCAAGTACACTTTGGTCCCTGCAAATCTGTTTGAGTGTCCTCTCACCAATGTGAGCAAGCCTTTTGTGCCATATCTCCAACTCTGTTAGAGTTTGAGATCCATAGCTAAACAAAGCTATGTTCTTTGTATCTTCCACTTCAAAAGTGAAAAGCCTTCCTGTCTTTTCTCCTTTGGCAATCCTTCGAAAGCCTTGCCTTGGGTCTTCAACATATGCTCCAAATCG
>CM035416.1:116176800-116226800 GCA_020310875.1 Ceratopteris richardii | reverse complement strand
GTGTATCTCTTGATTCATCATCCCTTGAATTGTGGAGATGTCTAACTCTTCAAAAGGTGAGTCAATTCCTTTGGTTCTTCTCCATCTTTCCTCTTGAACTCCTAGCCCATAGGTCCTTAGGCCAATTAGCTTCAACTTTCGGGATCAAGGAACTTCTGTTATGATCTTTTGTGTGTGATTCTTTAGCATTTTTTATGTCCCTTCTTTCTTCAGGTTGGTCATGAGCTACCATACATTCGTGAAATTCCTTTTCTAGTATTCTTGTTTTGAGGAGGATTTATATAGGGTTTTCTAATGTGTTTTGGGAAATTTCAATCAATTTTTTATAGATTTCTAGCATTTCTTTCTCTAAATCTCCTCTCCGATAACTTAGTTCGTGTTGTTCTAGACTTGGTCCTACCTTATCCTAGATTGATATGCTTTATCCACATGGCTAGATCCTCGGGCATTGGATCAGCTAGAATAGATCTTGTTTGTTGTTTTTGCTTTTCTTTCTCCTCTTTAATCGAATTCTTAGTAGTTGTAAGATTCTTGGGTTGAATCAGTTCTTCTCTGCTCTTCTCTTCCACCTTCTTCTGTATCCACTTGTTTCTCAGTTTCTCTCGTCGAGCATTCCATCTTTGATTTCTTTTGGCTTTTGAATTTTCTTCACACTCTTCAGAGCCTACCACTATTTGAGGTGTCGGTGTTTCACGTTCCTTAGTTTGGTGCACAGTCAAATTTAGCTTTTTCTAGCTTTCCTTAGCTCTTGCTCTAGTTGTCACCTTTAATGGCATCATATACTCCTTGTCACTTTGAGAAGACTCTACTACTTGCACTACATTTATTTGAGTAGTTTGGGTAGTCTTATTAGGTTTCTTAGGGCAATCTCTAAACAAATGCTCCTTTCCACAATCACTACAATATCCTTCCCACATCTTAGGAGGTGATTGATAAGGCAATGTGCACTCCCTAATGAAACGGTCTCCTCCACAGTGATAACAGGGTCCTCTAGGGATTGTTGGTGTAATCACGGGTCTAGAAGGTGCTTGAGCTCTAGGGGTTGTGTACATCATAGTGGCATATTTGGGTCCATTTCCATATGAACTATCATAAGTCTCTTACCCATATGGGTGTGCTCATAGGACTGCTCACAGTTTATCAAGTCAGATTTGTATGCATAATATTCTCCCAAATTTTGATCATAGAATTAATTATGACTATCAAGGCTTGTTAATGAAGTGGTCAACACTAAGGCTCTCTCACGATTCTCTTTTGCCTAGGCAAATTTCACTGGGACAACATTTTGAGGGTGCATTGGTAGTTTACCTAACACTGGTTGTGGTGGGTTGTATCCTGAGTATTCATATGGATGTTGGATTGAGGTTGGTTTGGATATTGAGGGTATCTAGGAATTTCTCTTCCTTGGTCTCTGGGTGGGTATCGATATGGTCTAAATTATGGAGGTTGAACAAGTCTAGGTTGTCTATTGTAAGGGCAGTTTTCAGTGCTATGATTAGTGTATTTTTGCTCAATATTGTAGTACTAAGCTTGGAGGTGAGGTGGTTGTCTGTTATAGGTGTACGATGGTGGCGAGACAACTCCCCGATTGCACACGTGAGAAGGGTGACCCCCTCCACAATGCACGCATCTCCTAAGCATATGCATTCTCATCAGGGGGTTGGGGTAATTCTTTTGTCCTTGCACTCCTAATTTCTTGGCCACTTAGTCTGCATTTTCCTCCACACTATTGTTTGAACTAGAGATGTTACTAGAAGCATCCTCGCTCTTGATCTTGGGTTGAGGAATCTTCAAGTCTTCTGATAGATTTTCTTCCAAATCTATGCATTCCTTCAAACACTCACTCAATGTTTGGAATCTCTTTACATAGACTAGAACTCTTAGAGATCCATTGACTAATCCTTCCAAAAATAATGAAATCATTTTTTGCCGCATGGGCCTTTCGTATGTGGGACATCTATCCACATATTGCTTAAATCTACTAGCTGCCAGACAAACGGACTCAGTAGGGGATTGTTTAAAGCTATGAATTAGAGATGATGAATTATTCTTGATGCCAGTCTGTTGCTCTAAGGGTTGCCCATAATTTTTCTCATGCTATGGCATCCTTTAGCCCTCATGAAAGTACCTTCTTTTTGTAAATTAGGAGATGTCCATATGAACACTCTCCTAAACCCCTTTTTGATATTTCTTTTAGTCTATGGTATTGAAGCCTTTTCCATGAAGTAGCTTTTTGGCACAAATTCAAAATCCCCACGTAGGAAATCTCACGCGCTCATTTCTTTAAGAGTGGGTTGTTAGGAAGAATCTAGAGAGATATGCCCATGTGCTACTTTTTGACTTTTCCAAATGAGCACATGGGGAATTATGCGGAGCCTATAAATAGAGGCTCACTTCTTGTAAAAGGGGGGTCCCTTGGCCATGGCCTTGGCCTCCATTTTGTTAATGGAAGAAGGTGTCATTTGTTACCCTCTTGCCTCCTTGTGTGCAATGGCATTGGTCTTGGTGTATGGATTTGTATGTGTGTGTGCATGGTTGGGAGGATGTTCCCCTTTGCTCCTTGTGACGTTGGCCATTGTTGCCATTGCTCCATGAGTGTGGGTGAACCTCTCCTCTATTCTTTGCCCCAACTTGGAGAAACTTCGCACTTCCATGTGAGGCGGTTAGGGTCTGTTGTTCCCCTTTTCTCAACACAGTCTTTGTGAACTCTTCAATCATTTCGTGAAATACTTGCTCCATATTTAGGAAACTATTGGGATCAAGTGGTTGGAACCAAGCTAGAGCAGTGTCAGTGAGTGTCAAACCAAATGAATCATATTGAACTAGGAAATCTTCCACTTGTTCAACATTGTTACATAAAAACAAGCTCTAAAGTAATCTTGAGGTCTTGTGGATTTTATTAATTATTAAAAATGGTATATGGAAGCTTGTGGATCTTATTATTTATGAAAAATAACATGTGGAGGCGTTCACATCTTCAAATTTAGAGCAAAAGCAGATAAAAGTAAGAAGGAAAGGAGAGGTGTCTATTTTTAGACATGGTTCTCTTAGTGTAGGTGTCCAAATTGAGTGATTCTTGTTGCGTTGTGAAGGTTACAACTTGTACTATATAAATAGATCAGTTTTTCTACAATTTTCAATGAGAAAAATCTATGGAAGTAGGCGTTTTTGAAGATCTTATTTTTTCTATATATCCGGTGCCTCATTAGACACATACCTCTCTTCAAACTTTCATATCTCAGTGGTTACAACGTATTTTTGAGTGATTTTACTTGGAGGAGTTTCCTTAGCTCTCATACTTTCTATCCATATCAAAATTTTCCATATATCTTTAAGTTTTCTTGCTGTTGTACATCAGTTTTCAATTCAGACAATTAGGCATACCTTGCTGTTGCAGGCCTTCTCATGCATTGACTTCAAGCTGCTCGTTCGGGAGCTATACTCCACCTTTTTTTACATTTTTGTTTTTAAAGCATGCTACTCACAGTCTATTTTCAAGATATATGATTAGTTTTGTCAAATTCGGCTCAGAGAGTTTCTGGTGGTTATTTTGCTACAGTGACCTATTTCTTTTTTCTTGAAAGTTTGGAGGAAAGTTTGTTTTTGAAGCTTGGAAATATTTGGTTGGTGTTTTGAAGATCTTGGGAGGTCTCATCATGTTTCGTTGTGTACTTTAATGTTTACAAGTTTGTAAACACAACAAACATGAATCACTTGCTTGAATTTTTCTATGTGATTGTAATGCTCACCAGACCCATCATAGTGACTTCTCATGCACTTAGCCACTTGAATTGATCACAATCTTCTTCCAAGTTGATCTGGTGGTCTAGGTATGACAAGAACAACTGGATGCCTCCTATGAATACCAGATCCTCTACCTATGGGTGCTATGTCAAGGGTAGGGTCCCTATTCCTTGGCTCTCCTCTGAATGGGGGTTCATTATTAGGATTGGTTCTTGGCATCGAAAATTGAACATGGGTCTCATTGGAATGCTCTCTTGTTGTGTCTCTCCGAAGTTTTTGATAAGCATAACTTTGATGGGTTCCTTGAGGGTTTTGAGAGGTGTTGGCCTGATCCCTAGAGGAACATACTGTTATCCCTTGATATCGCAATTTGGATCTTTCCAGATCTATCACATGCCATTATTTTCTCATATGCTTATCAAGACAGGTGATTCGAGAGGGATCTTTAGAATCCTTATGACTCATAGATGGTGGTAGGAATGCTAATTTTTCCCCACAAAGATGACTGAGCTTGTAGTAAGTTCTCCATCCCACTTACAATATATATGTCGGTTAATGTGTCATCCTGAGGGATCTTATCACCTCTCCAAAATCTGGTTACCCTAGACTTGGGGTGTAGAAATCCTATCTTCATTATTTTCCCCATTAGGGTTGTCTATGTACTCCATTTCCCTTTGTTCACTAATAGTGTTTGGGCAATCTATCACTAGATGAATCACTCCCATATTTCACTGCTGGTCTAGGGACAATCTCTGATTGGCTCACTTTCTTCAATCAGGCCAAAGATCTGTTTAAGCCATCTATGTAGACTGGCAATTCGTGTTGGTTCGTGTTCATATACTCAAGTGAGGTCCTATGCTCACCTTCAATTATGGACATGAACCTTGCCAAAGGTACATAGCTATGCATGTCTTCTGAGGAAATCATAGTTTCCTCTTCTAACTCACTAGAGGTGTCTGAGTAATGAGAATGGGCACTCGATAAAACTACACTTCCCACAAATGATATGACACTACTACATCCACTTCCTAGGACACGTCCTCAGCATAGGTTCATTCACTGATCACCTAGGTTGTTTTATGGGGTCTCCTTGATTTATTCTTATACTTGGAATTAATCCAACAAAAACCGATATTTCCTTGATAGGCTTTTTCGTTGGTCTCAGGTTCAAACGATACATGATACTCCAAATAAACGATATACAATACTAGACTAAGCCATGATACATGGTAGACAATACACCAGCCTGTGGTGATACACGATACATGATATTTGAATGATACATGATACTGGGATCATAAGGATACACGATACCTGACATTTGAACAATATATGATACTTGAAGTTCTGTGATACACGATACTTGAAGTTCCACGAGACACGATACTTGAAGTCCCATGATACACGATACTTGAAGTCCCGCAATACACGATACTTGAAGTCCTATGATACACGATACTTGAAGTCCCATGATACATGATACTTGAAGTCCCGTGATACACGATACTTGAAGTCCCCTGATACACAATACTTGAAGTCCCGCAATACATGATACTTGAAGTCACGCGATCCACAATACTTGAAGTTTTGCGATACATGATACTTGAAGTCCCGTGATACACGGGTATCACGATACTCGACCCGATGATACACGATACATGCGGAGTATAGGTATCGGCAATACATGATACCTGTTAGGTATCATCACATACGGGAATTCAAGTATTGCAAAACTTGAACTCGATCGATCACAATACTTGGTCTTTTCTCACTCCAAAATAAAAAATTTCATAAAAACTTTTATTTGAATGTGCTACTTGTGCTCTCCATGTCACCCCTAGGTGCTTGTAAGATGAGTTTTCCTCTCTCCAACCCATGATACACACAGCACGATACCAATCATCTCATATTTCCTTTCTTAGGTGTCCTCAACTGAATTTTTGGTGTTCAAGGAGTATGGATCTCACCTTCTTGCTATTCTCCTCAAGTTCTTCACACCACCAACTCCCTACAGCCCAGAACCTCCATGATACATGCTCGGTGATACAGATTGTCAGTGCTCTCATGATTCTTGCAGGAACACAAGTGATTTACTGAATGATTTTTTTGGTTTTAATACCTCGGGGCCAACCGAAGGCTGAAAAGGTACTGAAATGATTTTTTTTCTGGGATTTTGGGAAATCTACCTACCTACTCTACTCCTCATCCTTCCATTCTACTCTTTACTCCTACTCATTCACTCTCACTTCCCTTACTAAAGCATGCCAACTATTGCTTATCTATCTGGGCTACTTGATTGCTTGGCTCTCTCCCATTTTACCCATGTCTTAATACCTACCTTGCTAACTGAGACTTGCATATGCATGTGTATATGTGTATGTGTAGGTATATGTGTATGTGTGTGTGTATATGTATGTGTATGTGTAAGTGTATGTGCATATGTATGTGTATGTGCATGTGTATGTGTATAAGTGTGTATATGTGTGTATGTGCATGTGTATGTGTGTGTGTATATGTGTGCATACATGTGTATGTGTATGTGTACAAGTATGTGTATGTGTGTGCCTGTGTGAGCATTCATGTGCATTTATATGTGTATATGTTGTTATGAATGTGTAAGTGTGAGCATGTTAATTAATGAAAACAAAACAATCTAAATAATATACAAACAATGAAAAATGTACTTATAATAATTAGAGATATATTATGCTCCGTGAACTTATTGAATAATTGGCAATAAAGAGAGAGAGAGAGAGAGAGAGAGAGAGAGAGAGAGAGAGAGAGAGAGAGATGAGAGAGAGGGGAGAGAGAGAGAGAGAGAGAGAAATTGAGAGAGAAAGAGGGAGAGAGAGAGAGTAGAAGAGAGAGAGATTGAGAATGAGAGAGTTGGAGATAGTATGCACAACACTGATACGAACATTGATCACTCTTCAATCAGATGCACACAAAATGAGAATCGAAGTTTCATGCATTTTTTTTATTTTGCTCAAAAGTGACTGTCTCATACGCGACGTGCACACATCATATATGGGATCCTCTAAACCCTCGCATGTCCACTATTAGCAAGCATCCGATATACGATGCTTTTTACCATCACAAATGTGATGCTTTTTAGCATTGCGTATGCAACACATTTTAGCGTCACATTTTAGCATCACATATGCGACACATTTTAGCATTGCATATGGGACACATTTTAGCATCACATATGCGATGCTCCGAATGACTCACATATGCAAATCTCACATTATCAATGCTTAAATTAACGTGCTAATTGCTTCGGATATAGCATCGATCCTATTGTCATTAAAATGATGGTCCACATTCGAGGTTGAATGCAAGGAAATGTGCAATCATAAAGCGATGAAATTGTGTCGTGTCAATCATGGCTATGCTTCTGTATTCCTTATAGTGAACCCTTACCTGGATAGAGAATATTTCCTTTACCATCGGGAAAAAAAAGTTAGATCACAAATGATTACCTTTTTGCCAACTAATCACATAAACTTAATCTGACTTTGTAAGACTAAACTAAAATGTTTGGACTTATAATTTGACTTGTCTTGATAAAGAAGACTTACAACTTGGAGCACGATAGATAATGAGTGATAAAGAAGACTTACAACTTAGAGCACGATACATAATGAGTTAGCTCTTACAAAGGTTGTGTTTTAAACATTTCTAAGATGTATGTATGTATGTATGTATGTATGTATGTATGTATGTATCAATGCATACATATATGAATGCATGCATGTTTATTGAACTTCCCAATAGCATATGAACTATATGTATATTTAACATTTATCAAATTTTGATTGACCCGGCAAGAATGCATCCTTATATGGAAGCTGCTGGTTTCTAAAAGAATAATATCCTGCAAAGTTTAATTGATGATGATTGGTGATAAACTTAGTCAGTGGAATTCATATACATCAAGGAAGAATTACACGGACTTCTTCTGGTTGGGAGATGATTTGTGTACTATAAAAAATATTAGTGTTTGGAGATGCACTTCGGTATGTATGTTGCTACTTTTTTGTTCTTCTTCTCCTCCTCTTCCTCATCTCTTCCATTTTTGTTCTCTTGCTCTTCCTCTCCTTGCCTTCTTCCTTACTTTTTCTCCTTCCATCTTCCCATTTTCCTCCATCTCTCTCTCTCTCTCTCTCTCTCTCTCTCTCTCTCTCTCTCTCCCATTTTTCTTCTCTTGCTCTTCCTCTCTTTGCCTTCTTCCTTTCTTTTTCTCCTTCCAACTTGCCATTTTCCTCCATCCCGCCGTCTCTCTCTCTCTCTCTCACACACACACACTTAAAGCTTCATAATTATCGAAAGTTTTATATGTCTCTGTAAAATTTACATAAAGAACGTACAACTAATTTTTGTGCATTTTATTTCAGACTTATATGCTTTGCTAGGTGTGTCAGCTTTAATTCTTCTATGTCTCCTACCTCATGTTTGATTGATTAATCCTTTTTTGTGAAAGTAGGAACCATCCACACTTTGTGTGAATAGTGCAACAGAGCAGGAGATGCTTCCATGATAAGACTTGCACCTTTAGACATCAACGTGAAGAGGGTACATTCACCAAATGGAAAACATGCTCTTCAGTGTAGATAATGAGCTTTTACAGAGCTGTAGAATAAAGGAAAGTGTCCGGAATCCTTTTGCCTTTGAATGGCCATAGCTTGGAGGATATAACATAATATCCATCAATGTACAGCCCAACTTATGATAGTGATCTTGCTTTCTCGTGGAAAAGGAAAAGTGAGAGAAGGACCATCTGGTTGGAAATTTTTTTCCAATTTAGCAGGAAAAAGAAGAGAAACAGAAGAAGATTATTGGTAAGTACTAAGGGACCATGTGGGTATGTTGTCACTCATGCACAAGAATGGTAATTGAGAGCGCACAAAAGCAAGGAATATAATGGAGCTGTGCAAATGTTTTGGGTCAGTTAAGGATTAGAGTTTGTAAAACAGCATTCCCCAGCACATCACGTTCAAAATAGAAGTATGTTTTTTTTTTTTGGAAAACTTTTGTCCAAGCTCGCGTTATCTAGTTGTTTGATGCCTTGAGTCTCTGGAAAGAAGTCCTAAGTTCAAGTCTTGGTTGGACATAAGATGGACGCCTCTACCTTAGGAGGTAGGGTGTGTAAGTGTGTTTCCAAATTCATTGTACTCTAAGAAAACACTATTGCCATCGGAGAAGCTATCAGTTGTTCAACATTGTCTCAAATGCCATTAAAAGGGAAGCATTGTGGAGAATTTGGAGAAAATTTATGCAGCAATTTCGATCAATCCTAGAGAGAATTGTCTTAGTAAGCTGAAGAGCTAGTGGATCCCTCACGAAAGGGAAACAATGTTCATCATCTTATTTCATATTCCATCTTGCGATCTACTCTTTCTTGATAGCTTGAAGTAATAGAAAGGATCTACTCTTTCTTGATAGCTTGAATTAATGGAAAGTACGATGGTGAAAGCTTATAACACCCATCCTTGAATCCTAGAGAAGGGTTGAATGCTTAGCACTTACTATGAAGAACAAAGCCTGAATGTAGGCAAAAGATATTAATTGGAAAGGAATGACCTTAAAGACACACAAGAAGATCAATTTGAACTCTAGTCGAGCAGTCCATGTCATGTTGGTCTAGTGGTTGAGACTTTGGTCTTTTGAGGTGGAGGTCTAGAGTTCAATCCACGGATTGGACATGTAATGGCTTTGACTAGTATAAATCAATTGAAACCAGTTGTAATCTTGTCTAACCTCTCCTTTGTGAGATATGAGGGTCCCATGGGTACAATGCCCATTCACCTGTACAATTGTTCTTTCAAAGTTAAAGCTCGAAGGAGTAGGCACTTGCCAAACCTCCATTAAAAAAAAAAACTGTAGTCAACCATATCGCAACAAATACTTTCAAAGTTAAAGCTCGAGGCAGTAGGCACTTGCCAAACCTCCATTTAAAAACAAAAATTTGTATTCGACCATATCGCAACAAATACGACTTTGTACAGTTGTTCTTTCAAAGTTGAAACTCAGGGGAGTAGGCACTTGCTGAACCTCCATTTAAAAAAAAAAAGCCATGGTCGATCATATCGCAACAAATACGATGCTCTACAGTTGTTCTTTCAAAGTTAAAGCTCGAGAGAGTAAGCGCTTGCCAAACCTCCATTTAAAAAGAAAAATTGTAGTCGACCATATCGCAACAAATACGACCGTTACCATTAGTGACATTATTCATCGAGAGCACCGAAACGACCAAAAATTAGTTGAAGGAGAGATGAAGACACATGAAGATATGAGAGAGGACCAGAGGATCAATGGCCTCCGCACCGCACCGTCCTGCTGAAACCGTGAGACATTGGATGGACTGCGAATATGATCAATGCTCCGACTCCATAGTGAGCTTTGGCGACTAGCAAGTACGACCTTTAAGGACGAAGAACATGCATCAGCGACTCCAGCGATGGACAGCGACGGACCTACATTCAGTCTCAGTTGTTGCCAAAGTAGGACAGGCTTCTTTTTTCTAGTGTCCTCCATCGCCCTCTCTGTTTGAATCCTGGAAGAAGCTCGGGCAGGCATCCTCAGTTGTCCCTCACGCAGCTGTCGGGCACTCTTTCCATCCTCTGAGGTTGGCCTCCGGTGACTCTCCGGCAGTGTTCGACGCTCAGAGTTCGACCTATCGCGACACACGCTCAGAGTTCGGGCAATCGCGACACTCTGAGTTCGGCCTATCGCGACACACGCCGTGCCGCCTGCCTATCGCGATACGGAGCCTCTATCACGACACTCAAGCGCATTATCGCGACACTTGAGGCTGGCTTATCGTGCCAGGTGGTAGACGTGGCTTCCGTGCGAAGTTTTCAACGGTCTGTCGCAGTGTAGCTCCTTGATGCTCGTGAAGCTTTTCCTTAGAAAGCGACTTCAAAGCCTTAAAAAGGGGCGCCCTATTCAGAGGAGACACCGGTGGGTGTGGCGCAGGGAGTTTTAAAACTAGATTTTTATTTTTGCACTCCAGTTTGGCAAGTTATCACTTTCATTTTCGAATCAACCTTCTCAAACGCAAAAAAAAAAAAGAGGAAAAAATATCAAGGCATTGAAGGGGGTCACGCTGCCTCTTTCTTTTTTGGCTGAATCCCATTGATAAATTGTAGCTTTTTAAGGTTCATTTTAAACAAAGGCATCACTTGATCTGCTTGCCGTTCCAAAACACCTCGATGCAGTTGTTGGCATATTGAGAGACGCTCGTAACGCGAATTTTTGAAGGCCTTTTTGGAACCTTTAGCGGGTTCAAAGGAGTCTGTGTCCCCCCTTGAGATGGAGTCCGCCCCAGTGGACGTCGCGCCCCCAGAGGTCTCTTTATGCAAGGAGTCTGTGGCGGCTAAGCAAGAAGAACTGAAGAAAACTTGCCTGATCGGTCAAATGTTTGGCCCCAGGCCCCCTCTTGAAAGTGTGAGAACTTGGCTTCGCAAGGAGTGGTTCCCGCGTGGCCTAATTGTGTCCAAATGTCAATTCTTGCCGGCGAATCACCTGCTTCTAGTATTTGAGAACGAAGAGATGGCTTTCCAAGCCCTGCAGGCCGGATCCTGGCAAGTGGGTCGGTCCACCCTTTGCCTTTTTAAGTGGACCCCAGACTTTGTCCCGAACAGATCAAAGCCTCTTCGTTACCCGCTTTGGGTGGAGCTTCCCAATTTGCCTTTCTTCATGTATGGATTTCTTCGTGAAATCGTCTCACCGATCGGACGCCCGATGGCCGCAAGACAGGATGTTGGGGGGTTAATCTACGATGGTGCTCAACATTCTTTCAATGCAAGATGGCATCCACAGATCTGCGTTGAGACAGACCTGAACCAGGTCCTTCCCTCGAAGATCGCCATAAACTGTGGAGATGGTAAGACCTGGACACAAGAGGTTACTTACAAGAATTTGCCAAACGCGTGCTTCCGGTGCGGGCATCAAGGTCACAGGATCAAAGACTGCCCCCTGAAGAAAAGTACCAATAAAAACAAGCTTAAACCAGATGGGACCCTAGATCCTCTCCCCCAAGACGACACTCGGGGTCATCCCCCTCCATTGGAGGAAGAAGAGGGAACTCGCGTTGCTGAGACGGATTCAGAAGGATTCACTGAAGTGAGACGCAAGAGGAAAGTTAGCCCTCGAAGATCAAAAACTAGGAATTCTTCGACAGCTGCCCCCTCGAATAACATATACTGTAACCTAGAAAAAGAGATTAATGAGCTCGACTTCCCAGGGGACAACCTCTTTGAAGAAGACCCCACTGATAATACCCTTGGGTGCTCTACCAGCAAAGAAGATAACCAAGAAGGTTACACCACGAGTAAAGAGGAAGGCTTCACTACCAGCAATGAAGACAACCCAGACAGCGAAAGCTCCGCTCTTGGTCCTACCCTCCCGGTATGCTTTCCAAGACTACTGCAACAAAAGTCCAAGCTTAAAGGTAAACAACCTTCCGGCATGCCTTGGAAGAGCCCCCTCAAGAGTAGGATCCTAAGTCAAGAAGTAGGGAAGAAAAAAGAAGACCACAAGAAGAAAAAAGATCGGGTCCCTCCCCTCAAAGAGGGCAACCATCATTAATGAAACTCACATCTCTAAACGTTAGGGGTCTGTCTGACCCGTCAAGAGCTTCGATTCTTGGCCAGTGGTTCAAAGACATGTGCTTCACCCCTGACTTTATTTGCTTACAAGAGATTAAAATCGACGGAGAGGATCTACAAAAACGGCTTAAATGCATTTCTCCGAACCACCTTTGGTTCTCCACTTCTCATCCTAGAGGGACGGGGGGTGCTTCTATCGGTATCAGTCACGCCTTGTCTAGCAATGTGACCTCGACTTTTGAAGGTCGGAATCATCGTTGGATTGCTGCCTCTTTCGGGTCTCCTTTCCAGTTCACTGTGGTCTCAATTTATGCCCTAATGGCGAAGCAGATAGAATGGATACTTGGGCTTCCCTTGACTCCCTTTCACACAATGTTCTGATTTGTGGGGACTTCAACATGGTTGAGTTTCCTGAGGACCGATGGAATAACAAAGGAAAAATTATTGACGGTCAGGAGAAAGAGATTTGGGATAAAATCAAGCTCCATCTCGACCTGGTCGAAGTGAAAGACAGGCAGGGGTTCTCTTGGTCTAATCTCCAGTCGGGGGACTCTTTGAGGAAAGCAAGGCTTGATAGATTCTACATCGATCAGAACACCATCCTTCAGTGGGGTATTCCTTCGATTTCTCAACACATGGACCTCACAATCTCAGACCACTATCCGATTACTCTGTCCTTCAAACCGATTCCCATGCTCCAGAAAGCTCCTTGGTTTCATGCTTGTCAGACATCATTTTCCCTCCCCTCTGTCCACCAGGAAATTTCTGAGGTGTGGACAGAAGCCTTTGCTTACTGTAATGAACCAGCTAAGTGTTGGAGAAACGCAGTAGAAAGGACTCGTAAAATTCTAATCAGGACTCAAAAGGCTATAAGAGGAATTCGAAAAAAAAGAAGAGAAACGGTGTACCGGAGGCTCTCACGGCTTGAAGAAGAGGTGAACAAAGGTAAGTTACATTGCCAACAGGGTCTTTTGAAAATCAGGGGAAGGCTAAGATTAGAGGAGGAGGTCCAAAGGAAAAATCTTCAAATTTTCTTCAAAGATTGGTGGGCAGGGAAGGCCGACAAACCAACGAAAGAGATGTGTAACATCCTCAAAAGGAAACAAGCTAGGGAATCCATCCCCCTAATGGTCGATAACAATGGAACTGAATGTTGCACGGAAGTGGAGAATAGAACGATCATCGTCGAACATTTTACCAATCTTCTCGGGGTCTCGACTCCTCTTTCCCCCCACAGGCGCGACTCCATGGCAACCATTTCAAGGGTTGCTCAAACCAGAATCCCACAGAACTTGATTGCTCTACTGGATGCTAACATCTCCGAGAATGAAATTATCGAGGTTATTGATGCCCTTCCCAATGGGAAAAGTCCGGGTCCAGATGGCCTTACCAATGAGTTTTTCAAAACCTTCAAACTTCAGGTGGCCACCCCACTACGCCTCGTGTGGCAAGAGGCTCTCTCCTTCGGTGCCCTCCCTGAGTGCCTGAATAATGGCGTCATCAAGTTAATCCACAAACGGGGAGATAAGAACAAAATTGAAAACTGGCGTCCGATTACCATGCTCCAAACTGGATACAAGATAATTGCAAAAGTCATCGCCAACAGAATCTCCTATCATTTAAAGTCATGGCTGTGCGAGGACCAGAAAGGTTTTATCAAAGGTAGATCTATACTTGAAGCAATTATTGATATTTGGGAAGGCCTTGCTTTTGCGGAGGAGTCTGCTCAAGATCTAGTTTTCATTAAGATCGACTTCGACAAAGCGTATGACAGATTGGAATGGGACTTTATTCTTCAATCATTGAAAGACCTTGGATGCAGCCAAAAGTTCACGAAGATGGTTTCCACTCTTCTTGGAAATGCTTCAACTAGAATAAACATCAACGGTAAGCTCTCTGAGCCCATTCGTTTAAAAAGATCAATTAGGCAAGGCTGCCCTCTGGCTCCTTTACTATTCGCTATCGCCTCGAATGGACTCAGCTGCCTATTAAAGCATCACATGGACGCTGGCAATCTCAAGGGTCTTTCCTTACCTCTAAATCACGGCCAATTGGTTGTGAGACTTTTTGCTGATGACATGAATGCCTTTGTGCATAACGATATAAACAGCATTGAGGTGTTCTGGTGGTGCCTCCACACCTTTTGTGTGGCATCAGGATCAAAAATCAACCATGCTAAAACTGCTTTTAGAGTAATCAGCGGGCCTACTCCCCAATTGTTGGTGGATCGGGGGTGTCAAGTCATCCCCAGCGGTCAAGTCTTCCGTCTCCTTGGCATTCCGATGGGTTTCGGCATCTCAATGGACCAACGATGGAACTGGGTGCTATCCAAGCTGGATAGCAAGCTGAATCAGTGGAAAGGTATGCAAGTCAACCTGGCAGGACGTGCTATGGTTATTAACACTTTTATGTTGTCTACAATTATTTACTTTATCTCGTGTTGGAGACCTAAGGAGAAAGACTTGGCCAAAGTAGAAAGAATCTGCAGGAACTTCCTTTGGACTGGGGACCCCAACAGAAGGGGGGTTCCCAAAATCAAATGGGATACTTGCATTAGCCCTAAAGACTCAGGGGGCTTGGGTATTCTGGACATTGCTGGGTTGGCTGACAAGCTGGCGGCTAAATGGCTTATCAAGGCCTGGAGCAATAGGGAGTCCTCTTGGGCTAAATTGATCTTCAGAAACACGGAAGACCTTACCTTTGTTGGCCTCCCTGGTTGGAAGGACATAGGGATTCTCACGCTTTTGTTCTCCCCCCACCCGGTCTGCCCTAAAGGCTCTAGCCTCGTGTGTTCCTTATGGAAGAATTGGAACAAGGCCAAACAGTTCATCAGAATCAGTGATGATTGGAAGTGGGCGGCTGGCATAAGACAAAATGACTCTATTTGGTTCCCGATCAGTGGCATTCGGGGAGTGGAGTCTTGGAACCTCCAAACTGCAAGGCGGTTATGGAACAAGGGGTTCAAACAGTGGAAACAGCTCTGGAAACAAGAGACCAGCCAGTGGATTAGGTTCGAAGATTTGGATCCGAGACTTAGCGTTACCTTTGAGGAATGGACTCTTCTTCAAAGCAGGTGTTTAGCCTGGGACCGCTCAACTACCCGCCTTCTCTGCGGTCAGGATCTTCCTTGCTCGGAGGGCCTCAAATGGAGCAATGGTAAGAAGCTTTCCAGAATCCCGAACTTCAAAGGGGATTTGGATGTTCACCACACCCTTAACAAGAGGTGGTGCCTTGCTTGGACCAAACTTCGGTGGGAGCTAAAATTCATGTCTCTTTGGCACCCCCTAATTGAGGTCAAAAAGTCCGTTCTCATGTGGCAGGTCTTGCATAAAGGAATCTGGACCAATGCAAGGGCTAACAAAATCTGTGGTGTGCCGCCATGGTGCAAGCGTTGCCACCGGTGCATAGAAGATTTAGCTCACCTGTTCTTTGACTGCCCCAAGTCCCGTGTTATCTGGCATCACGTGTCCCGGGTTTTGAGACTTACGAGTCAAATCAACTGGCAACAAGTGATGTTGGGTGAGGCGATCGGATGCTCTCGAGGCTGTGGAATGCCATCAGAGGTGAGGCTCTCTGGAAGATTTGGAGAGAGCGCTGTGCCGTCAATTTTGGCCAAACTCCTAAGGAATGGTCGATCGAGAAATCCTTGTTTCTCCTTGGTAAAAGAATCTCCCGAGTCAAGAGATCGCCACCGTTTAGACATCACTGTATCTATCTCCTCGAAAACAACAAGTTGAAACCCAAATGGGTCCCACATGAGGGTGATGGTAATGTTATCCGCCTCATTTGTAATGCTCTGTAGCTTGCTATACTCCTCCCCTGCGTTGTGGGATTTGGGGGGTCCCATGGGCACTAGTCCCATTCACTTGTAACTTTTTCTCTTTATTATAATTAAAGTCTGGGAGATTAGGCTAAGGCCGAACTTCCTTTATATAAAAAAAAAAAAAAAAAAAAATTAGTTGAAGGAAACTGGTTTAACATCTCATCATATGATGATGATGATGATGATGATGATGAGTGTCCTCCCAAGAGGAATTGAACCCTAGCGCCTGGTGAAGGTCGAGCTAACGCTGCAGAAAAGCTATGGCTTGATTGACTTTTCTTTAAAAGAACTTTTCAGTAATGCCAATATTATGCAGTTTTGCGTAGGTCAGAAGCTTGAGACGCCGATTCCCAAATTTCCAAACACTGTTGCATGATGTTCTAGCCTGTCTTTTCAAGAGGCGCAAACAAACATGCTGCAGAAAGCTGGTTTGCCATGGAAATGAGATACATGGCGCATATGGTATGCGCCTGGAAAAGAATGAGCAGAAGCATTAGAAATCACGATGTTTGAACGCATTCATTACAGAATTTTGTGTCTCGCCTTATCAACATCAACCATCGCCATCACCATCACCATCACAAGCTTTTGCAAATTCTGCGAAGTCGCTGAGCGACTGAAAAGGTGGCTTGCAGACACTCTCGCAGCTACTTACAAGGAGCTCCTTCTTCAGAATGCACCGGGTCTTTGTTGCGCCTCGAGGTCCATACCTCGAGCATCTGTTTTCTGCAGAACGTCGTAGTGCGGAGACGGCGCGAACTGCTTCGGTGTGACATGACGGAGGATCACAGCCCAGAATTACTGATCTATGACATCAAATCAATAATGGCGATGAAACGAGCTATTAAGCAGTTTTTCTGCGAGAAAGGAAGATTAAAGCAGGTGCGCAGGTAGGAAAGTAACAGCCTACAGCTTCGTTCCTGGCAAACCAAGAAAGAGCAGCAGATATGATTCTTCTGTAGCTGCCATAGCCATAATGTGTTCACAAAAAAGTGTTGATTACCTCCAACAATTTCATCCAACATCCTCGCTAGATTTCTGTGGCGAGAACACTCTTCATGGAAGGTACCTGCCACTCGCCTTTAGACAACTTGACTTCTGCGCGGAAGCCAACTCAATCAGGCAAGCGGAGCTGTCGTCTTACAAACAAGATGACGTTCTGGTGGAGCCCGATCAACCAAGTTGAAAGCTCGCAACTTCTACGTTGCCATGATGATGATGATGATATGAGCTCCCAGGTGGTCAGATAGGGGACCTGTCAGATCATCATCATCATCTTCGTTATCCGACTAGAGAATATGTTCCAAAGAAATTGATGATGATGATGACGACGATGATGATATGAGCCCCCAGGTGGTGAGAAAAATTTGCACGCATGTAAATCAATCCTTGAACAACAACTCACAAAGAAATGGTTCCCATAAATGATATTGATCATAATTCATAAGCGTGATTGAGGTACTAATGTGGAGAAAAAACAATCGATATATTTTGATAATAATGTGTGAACACATTAAGGGCCGTCGAGGTACTTTTTTTTCTGTTTAGGAGTTTCTTGTTGAGTTTGTATATATGCCTATAACCTTAATAGGCTGATTGTTTTTGTACATTCACCTAATAATACATAGAGTGTTGTGACCCAAGCTTCTTCTTCTTCCTCTTGTTGTTTGTGTGCTTCCGTAGTCCTCGAACTCCAACAATTGGTATCAGAGCAGGTCCTCAGTTTCTTCAGGGTATCATCGACACCCTTTTCATCATGGTCTCTGTTGTGAAAACTTCTTCCTAGAGTATAGCATCCACCAGAGAGTGAGTGAGTACGTATCCACCCATCCAATTCCACCCATATATATACCAAAGGTCCAAGAGTTGCATGTCTTAATTTTTAGCCATGTGTCCTTCCAAGTGTCCTTCATGTGGATACTTTCCAAAGAGAATCACATGACTTCCATTTCAATTGAAGTCTTTCTTTCACGTACGAGTCAAGGTGTCACTTGGGAGAAGCTTCTCCCAAGACTAAGGTTTTATTCCCTTAAGTTAATAATTCCTAAGGTAACAAACCCTTCAATTGAGACTTCTATGAAATAAAACCTCAAGGGTTAAATCCAAGAAACATAGCTTCCTTTTTGGAGGGTCTAACCCATGATTTATACAACATTCTTCCCCCCTTTAACATTTTCATCCTCGAAAATGTGCTTTGGTATATTATGTGGAGTATTCCCCCATGCACCATGATTCATTTCGTTTGATCATGGACTCACTCTCAAAAAATATTTTCCTCGTTTTTATCGAGAAGTTAAAAAAGAGGGAAATCTTTTGTTTATGGAACTTACTCATTCCCAAGTAGCACTTTCTTCAGTTCCATCCCTCCATTTAACTAGGCACTCTTATATAGATGATTTCTTGTTTTCTTATCTTGAGTGCGTAGTATTCTTTTAGGTTCATGAGGGATGTTAAGAAGGGAGATTGGTTGAATGATTGTATCTGAAGATACAAGATTGTCTTGTTCAGCCAGTTTTCTTTTTAATCAACTTACATGGAATACTGGATGAAGTAAACAATCTTCTAGGAGTTCTAACTAGTAAGACAAAGTCCCTATTCTTTTAAGAACCTTAAAGGGCCATAGAATCTCGGAGAGAGTTTAGGACAAGGTCGTGTTTTTAATGTTTCAGATTTCTCAAGAACTTTAAGATATATTAATTCACCAACTTGAAAGGAAATATCCCGCCTTTTAGGGTCGCTAAAAGATTTAGCTCTATCCTGGGCTTTCCTCAGGTTTTCCTTGGCTAGTTTTAGCTTAAAGTTCATATCTTCTACGAAATCTTTTGCTGCTTGGGCTTTTCCGTTTTGAAGTCCAACTGCATAAGGTGCTCTTGGTTGAAACCCATACATTAACATAAAAGGGCTATATTCTGTTGCAGAATGCTTTGCACTATTGTAAGCAAATTTTGCTATTGGTAAATAGTCTTCTCAGTTAGTTTGGGTAGAAGATACGTATGCTCGTAACATATCTTCAAGTATTTGAGTGACTCTTTCAGTCTGACCATCTGTTTGAGGGTGTTCAATGGTACTCAAGTTTAGCTTAGTTTCTAATCTACTGAATACAGCTACACTGTTCATGAGAAGATGGATCATAATTGCAAATAGTAGTAAATGCCCATTCTTCATTTTGCACAAGATTCGTAGAATCTCTTTTAGGTGTGCTTTGGAAGAACCATTCCAAACCCTTTTTTCTTTGCCTCTTTTGCAGCTAGTCTTGGACAACTCTTTATGACATGATCATTTCCTTTATAGTATTTGCAAAAAAATTTCTCCTTTGTTGATTTGTTCTCATCTTTATCTTCCTTTTTTCACTATGTAGAATTAGCACATTTTTGCTTACTAGTAGATGAGCCCCATTTACCTTTGCCTTTCTGATTAGCTAGGAAAGCTTGATCTGCAACATGCATAATGGACCTGTTCTACTTGGACTAGCCTTCTTGGAATAAAATAGAGGCTAACTTCTCAAATGTTAAGGCATTTCGATTTCCTTTCATCATCAATCAAAGAGTAGAAGCAAAACTCTGATACAAATCTGGAAGACCATTAGGAATAGTTTGCAGAAGTGAAATATCTAGTAAGACATTGTGAGAAGTGGAGAATGACATGCCTGGGACTCACCTCCTAGCCTATTTATAGCCCTTGCCTAGTCACCATCTAGAGTTCTCTCTAAGGTTCCTCTACTCATCTAGCCATCATGAGTAGGTACCTCATATGAACTCTCTGGCTTTTGGCCTTGGCTATCCCCCGAGCAAGGAACTTCTCGTTCCTCCAAGCATGTACATCTCTAGAATATAACACTCTCTCCCCCTTCTAAAGATCATTGTCCTCAATGATATAGAAGGAGCTATAAACCTGGGGATCAAAATCTGTGATTCCACATAATAAAAGTAGAGTGTGGTAGGTGTCTAAAATACTAGATGCTCACAAAGTAGACAACTAGTCTCTGTGCTTTATATCTAGCATTTCCACCAACAATAGTAGTTCTTGCCTTGGGCATACTGTAGGAATCCCTTTGAGGCTCAATGAGTCCATATGTGTGCAACACAAGTACTCAGAATATCCTTCGACTCCCTATGCCTAGACCTTGACCACTAACTTGTGACGGCTTGTCACCTGTAGAGACCTCGACAGCTTGCCCTTGTCTCCCTGAAATACCCACTGACAGCTTTTCATATGGTATAATCATGAAAAATCACTTACTCCACTAGAGTAATGAAAAAAATACTATGCTAATCCAAAACAATGTGACTATGTCCCAATCTCTGTGACAAAATATTAAAGATAAATGGAAATCTTTTCCAAATAGTGTTTTATCTCTAAGCTCAAGTAAATCTACTTGATTTACTATCTCTACGCTTGAGTAAATCTACTTGATTTATCTACTGTAATAAAAATGAAACTCAAGAAAGTCTCAGCATGATCCAAACTATAAATCCAAGATGACAATCTATCAACGATCCAGACTATGGACCAAGATATGAATATGTCAATCTATCAACTATGGAGCAAGATATCAATAAGTCAATGATCCAAACTATGGACCAAGACCTCAATCTATCACATCCAAACTATGGACTAAGATCTCGATGTGTCATATATAATAATCAACGATCCAGATTATGGACCAAGTTATCAATATGTCAATCTATCAACTGTGGACCAAAATATTTCCCATACAAAGTAAATCCTAATCCACTCTTTGGAACCAAGTCCATCATGCCAAGTGAAGACGTGCTAAGAAAGAATAGGAACTAGTGGAACTACCACCGCCTTCTCAATAATAACATGCAAGATGTTCCAAGTGTATGAAACTTGCTTAATGCATGACCACCATCCAATCATCACTATGATCAAATCATTCCTAACTAGGAATGAGGTGTCTCAAGTAAACTACTGTAATAATCTGGTACTCCCAGATATAATGAGGACCATAATATGAGTCCACTAAATACCCAGAACAATGGTAAGTAGATATGTGCACACTCATAGCCCACTAGGCTAAGCATCTAGCTCACCTCATACACACTATGTATGAACCATGGCCTATTCTCAAACATATCAAATAAAGTAGTATGGACTCTATCAATTTCTTCTCAATGCAATCGCCTATTCACAGTTCTTATGTGCAAACCTTGGCTTTTCGCTTCTAGGCTACTTGCTTGCGGACTTGCCTTGTTTGCGATCACATACAGAGTGACTATCTCAACTGCCCCTCTGTTGTCTAATAATAAGATGATACGAGAAGATCATATAAATGAACTCCAGATCATATAAAAAATACAATCTCAGAGACTTCTCTCCCATACCATCTGTCATACACCTAGGTAGAATACAAAGTTTGATATCCCATACCACCAAACTTTATACCCTGTTGGAGTTAGACTTCTGTGGAAGCACGCGAACAACACAAGGAAGAAGAAGAAGCTTGGAGCACAACACACAATACTGAATGTATTACTAGGGAATGTACAAAAGATAAGTAGCCCATTAGGGCAATAGGCGTATATACAAACCGAGGGAAAAAAACCTCCTAAAGAGGGAAAAAAGTGCCCCGGCGGTCCTAGTGTGTTCACACACATCACTACCTAAATATATCAACAAATCCCCCCTGGGAGTGATGCGGTGAACAAGGAGCTGGCACTCATGTATAAGGAAGTGCCAAGCTATGTGGAAATCACTCCACAAAAGGAAGTAAGCCCAAAGCTTTGCGGAAAGCTTCAAACTTCTCCCTAGGCAGAGCCTTCATGAAAAGGTCTGCTATGTTCTCTTGCGTGGGCACATATGCCAAGCTGATCTCCCCAGTAGAGAACCTCTCCCTGACATAGTGATAATGCACCTCAATGTGCTTAGTGCGAGCATGGAACACAGGGTTCCTCGCAACTGCCAATGCGCTCTGACTGTCAGTGAAGATGGTGGTGGCAGAAGACTGGCCAACACCCAAATCAGCCATAAGGCATCTGAGCCACACACACTCAACAACCGTTGTGAAAGCTGCCCTATACTCAGCCTCACAACTGGAAGTGGCCATAGTAGGCTGCTTCTTGCTCAACCAAGATATACATGAGCTACCAAGCATGAAGCAAAAACCACTCGTGGACACACGAGTGTCATAGCAACTAGCCCAATCTGAGTCAGAAAAAGCATGCAAATCTGGCGGTAGTGATCCCCCCTTGGGATAAAACAACCCAAGTAGTCGAGTACCACTCAAGTAGCGAAAGATGTGCTTAACCGCCTTCCAATGCATGACTCCTGGGCAATGCATAAACCTGCTCATCTGTGAGACAACAAACTGAATATCTGGCCGAGTAATGCATAAGTAAATCAAGCATCCAACAGCCTGCTGATAGAGAACAACATCAAATGCATCTCCAGCATCATGAAGACTCAATCGTAAACCTGTCTCCATAGGAGTGGCAATAGGCTTACAGTCTTCAAGGCCAAAATGTTGCAATAATGTGTCAATATATTTCGTTTGACACAAAGCCATTCCACCATCAACTTGCATAAACTGAATGCCCAAATAGTGATGCAAATGCCCCAAATCAGACATCTCAAATGAGGCATGCAAATCAGCCTTGAAATCAGCAATATGCTTCTCAATAGGACCAGTGAGCAGCATGTCGTCAACATAGACAACAATGATCAAAAGCACATCATTAGCACGCTTAACATATAAGGTGCTTTCAGTTGGACTGTTCTCAAAACCATGTGCAACCAGATAGGCATGTATCTTCTCATACCAAGCACATGGTGCTTGCTTTAAACCATATAATGCCTTCTTTAACCTACACACCTGGTTTTCATGCCCTTTCTACACAAAGCCACGGGGCTGAAAAACATACACTTCTTCATGCAAGTCACCATTCAGAAATGCTGTTTTAATGTCCAACTGATGTACATTCCAACCATGATGGGCTGCAAGTGCACAAATGCTCCGAACAGTAGTCATACGGCATGCAGGTGCAAAGGTCTCATCAAAATCAATGCCTCTTTCCTGCGCATAACCCTTTGCAACAAGCCTAGCCTTATACCTGTCAACTGTACCATCAGGTTTACGCTTCAGCTTGTATACCCACTTAGTGCCAATGGCCTTCTTGCCAGGAGGCAAGTCACATAAAGACCATGTACCATTCTTCATTATAGCATCATATTCAGATTGCATAGCAGCCATCCAATTTTCTGAATTATGTGCTTCATCAAAAGAGACAGGCTCATTCTCATCACAGAGACTAGACGTAGCCATAACATAGAAATCTGATGCAAAGGAGGCACTATGAGAGCCTGAACGAGTACGATATGACAAAGGTGCATCTAATTTGCTGTCACACAAAGTCTGCACCAGCCATTTTGGCATAGTTTTTGCCTGCTCAATATCAGCTCTCTCATCAACAAGTGCATCATGTAAATCTGCATCAGAAATGGAATGATCTGCATCATCATAGGAAACTTGCAAAGGCTGAGAAGTTGCATCATTAGGGCCAGCACTAGACTATCCACCTGTAAAAAGAGGCATCAAAGTATCATACATGTCTTTGGAGCTAACAGATGTCTCCTTAGTACATGAAAGCAATGGCTGAATAGCATCTTCCACAAAGACAACATCACGGCTAAGCAGAATGCATTTAGTCTGTGGATGATACAGACGATAGCCTTTACTTTCAGAATTGTACCCAATAAAAATACATTTTACTGCCTTATCATCCAATTTTCTGCGATGTTGTTCAGGCACTAATGCATATGCCAAACAACCAAAAACACGCAGATGAGCAACAGATGGCTTGCGGTCATGCCAAGCCTCATATGGAGTGATAGACTGCAGCGCTTTAGTGGGACACCTGTTAAGTACATATGCTGCAGACATGACAGCCTCAAGCCAGAAACTATGTGGTAAAGCCTGATTCTTGACCATACACCTCGCCATCTCCATGAGTGACCTGTTCTTCCGTTCAGCAACTCCATTCTGTTGAGGTGTATACGGCACTGTACACTGGTGTTTTATCCCATGTTCAGCCAGAAATGCATTAAAATCAGAAGACATATATTCCCCCCCTCAATCAGAATGGAGGGTGCCCATTTTACATGCTGACAGATTTTCAGCCAAAACCAAAAACTGTTTGAAGCACAAAAATTCTTCGGACTTTGCCTTCAATGGATATACCCATGCATGCCTGGAAAAATCATCAATGAAAGTCACGAAGTAAAGATAGTTTCCAAAAGAAGGTGTCTGCATAGGACCACAGACATCACTATGTACAAGCTGCAATTTTTGCGTAGCCCGAACTGAACCATCTTTTGGAAAGGAGGAACGCTGCATTTTGCCCAAAATACAGCCTTCACATACATGTTTTCCAGGTGCCTCAAGCTTGGGCAAAGAAGACACCATATCAGATTTCTGCAGGCGTAGCAAACTAGCAAAATTCAGATGACCAAAGCGTGCATGCCAAAGCTTTGCATCTGACATAGCCCGAGAATCATGAACTGTACATGCCGAATCATTCACAGATCTTTCATAGTCTATGAGCTTATACAGCCCACGACATAAAATGCTAGAAGCAATAATAACATCGCCATTTGACAGATCATGAACTGTACATCTGTCATCAACAAATTTCACAACCAAGCTAATCTTGGCTAATGCAGAAACTTATAACAGGTTCTTTTTGATCCCTGGCACAAATAAAGCATCTGACAAAGTGAAAGAACTACCATCAGCAGTAGTCAAAATGATCTTACCAACTCCCATAACAGGATAAGAGGAGTTGTTGGCGCATGTGACAGTATTCCCTGTAGGGGCAGGCTCGAGTGAAGAGAAGAAACTACGCTGCGAGGTAATATGTTTGGTCACCCCACTGTCAAAATACCAAACATCTAAGTCTACTACAGACATGCACTGCTCATGAGAAGATGGGTCAAAACTGCAGACAATAGTAAATGCCCATTCTTCTTCCTGCACAAGATTTGCAAACTCTGTTTTGGTGTAGAGGCCTCTGCAACAACCATTCCAACCTCTTTCTTCTTTGCCTCTTTAGCAGCCACTTTTGGACAGTTCTTTATGATATGATCATTCCCTTTACAATACTTACAAAACAATTTCTGCTTTTCTGATTTCTTCTCATCTTTGTCCTGGTTCTTCGAATGTGCAACATTTGCAGATTTCTGCTTACTAGTAGAAGAGCTCCATTTTCCTTTGCCCTTCTGACTAGCCATGAAAGCTTGATCTGCAACATGCATAATGGACCTGTTCTGTCTGGACTGATCTTCCTGCAACAGAACAGAAACTAACTCCTCAAATGATAAGGCATTCGGATTGCCTTTCATCATCAACCGAAGAGTAGAAGCAAAACTCTGATATGAATCAGGAAGAGCATTCAAAACGGTCTGCACAAGTGAGCTATCTGGTATAACCTCATCAGCAGAAATCAACTATTCCTTCAAATCTTTGATCTTCATTAGGAAATTGTCCATAGAATCATCTTCATTCATGTGCTCACTCTCCAACTGTTTTTGGAGGTAAGCAACACGAGCCTCATTCCTAGCTTGGTACAATGTGGTAAGTGTATCCCAAGCATCCTTAGCTGTTCTGCAAGAGCGAATGTGAGGAATAATGGCACGTTTGACAGACAAAGCTATCAATGAATGTGCCTGGGCATCTCTGCCATACCATGGAATCTGCTCTGCAGTAGGTGCAGCACAAATAGCAGCACGAACAGGAATCTGCGGAATATCATCTTCGACACCATCTTCATCAGCTCCAGCACCTGTATTTGCAGTACCTGTCGTTACAGGTGTAACAAGAAGTCTTTCAACACCCTGCAAAATGTTCCACAATCCTTTTGCAACCAATACATGTCGCATCATATAAGCCCATAATGGGTAGTTGGTACCATCCAACTTATCCTCAGCAGCCAACATACGGAATACATCACTGCTTTCAGCCATGGCCGGTGACTAAAATACCTTGATGCAGAAAATTGACTGTATCTCAAAAAGTTGAACAGAACTGCCCAGACGAGTTCTGCTAGACCTGTAGCAGACTTTGAGACGCTTAAACTGGCGAATAGAAACTGGTATATACCTTTGGCACAAAAAGAGGAAATAGCCTGCACAAGCACTGTGATAGTGCGTTCGGAGGCCGAAACGAGCTCAGATCGCGATTTCGACACGACAAAGGGAACCTGTTTTGATCTCGGAAACACCCTAAGTATGCCCACCAAAATTCGTACGATTCTGAGACTGCAAACGGAGGAGTGTCGACGGCACCCTAGATGAAGCGATGACCTGCTCTGATACCAATTGTTGGAGTTAGACTTCTGCGAAAGCACGCGAACAGCACAAGGAAGAAGAAGAAGCTTGGAGCACAACACACAATACTGAATGTATTACTAGGGAATATACAAAAGATAAGTAGCCCATTAGGGCAATAGGCGTATATACAAGCTGAGGGAAAAAAACCTCCTAAAGAGGGAAAAAAGTGCCCTGGCGGTCCTTGTGTGTTCACACACATCACTACCTAAATATATCAACATACCCCACATAGATGCGTGTATGAGATTAAAGTCGAACATTTCTCTCAAGAGAATAAAAGATCGATAGGTACTCACAACCATAAATAATAATAATGAAATCCTGAAGTGTTCCTGAAGTGTTCCTTCCCTCGATGGAAAGAACAAAGTCATTCCTATGACCCTATCACTCATAACTATCTGTAACATCGACTCATCTTGAGTTGAGAGCTAAGAAACTATTTAATAAATCAAGTCAACTAGAGTTGTGAAGGATGCGGCTTGCATCAGATACCAACTCATGTGACTTGAATCAAATATTGACTCACAATAAATTTGAATTTATACAACTTGTATGAATCCAATTATTTGAAATGAGAACAACTACCAAAGTTCTCCTGTTCCATGCTCTCATGGCACTACATATATTCTTGAAAATTTTAACAGAGTCTCCTCTGTCCTACTAAGAATGGTCACCAAAAACCAATGCTCAATAAACAAATATCTAGGGCATAGCTAGCCCATGGTGATCACACCATCTCAAAAAGTATCATAAAAAATCTATGAAAAGTCTTTTCCTTTCAACAATGTCTCCTGCATAAACAATTTCCACAACAGCAAATTAAATCTAAATTTTTACTAATTTTTACTCATCCAAAATGTATGAGATTTTCCAGCCTTATGTAAATTTTATCAAGCTTTCCTTTGGCACAAAAATCACTTGACTTGGATGTTTTCTGAGAGTTTTTAAACCATTTTACTGGAAGGATCGAACACTTGATGACCAACTCTAAAAATGTACAGGGTCGTCTTCTTGAAGCCCTTACACTAATCAAGAAAATTCTAAATTTCATTTTCTTTGTGCTCAAATCTAGGTCAACTTATCTAGTTTGGTCTCACAAAATTTCAATTCAAAATAAAATCAAATACTCATTCAAAAGTATAATCCTATCTCTACTACACCTACGCTTAGGTGAGCCTAGAAACAATGCTGCTGCACTTTTAAAATATCTTCTAACTATGAAGATAAATTCCAAAATCCTTGAATTTTGGGTGTAGCATAGGTTCTATACTGAAGTAGCTTCTCCAACAAAAATTTTTGAAATTGGAGTTTCCAATGTGAATATATCATATGCTCATCAGACACATGTACCACTCTTTGGAAAATCCTCACCAGAGATTGGTCTGCGAAGAATAGATCATTTGACCTATCACATGATGTCCAATTTTCTTCCAAATTTTAATAGCATATAGCTACTACTATCTAATCCTATTGATAAAAGTTCCTTAATATTTGGACATTTGGATCTTTCACAATGACCAAAATAATAAGCCTCTATACTTGCAAAAGTTTACAAATTTGGAGAGGCTAATGTTTACTCTTTTCTTTATATCTCCTAAATGGACAATTATTTGATCTTGAAATTTTATACTCACAATCTGGAGGTGTGTAGCTAATGCTAGAAACAAAAATCATTCAATTTGAGTAAATGAACTAAGAGAACCATGCACCTCTAGGTGGCATGGTCTCTAGTCATTTCATAAATTCGAGAGGCTGCACTTTGATGTGTAGAGATTCTTTGACCTATCAAGTGCTCTCTAAAAAATAATGAAACTTGGTATGCACAAAGTGCATCTATCGAGCTTTCAGTTTCAACAAAACTTAGTCCCTTTAGATTTAGCAATTAAGAGAAATGCCCTTTGTAACAGGCCTATGTCACTTGCTTTAGGTCTCTACCTCTAGTCGCAACACTTTTAGTGCAGAGGTCATTTGACCTTTCTAAAAGTCTCCAAATTACTTGAAAATTGGTCAGCTTAAAGAAAATCAGATACTTGCCCTCAAAATTTCAATAGATTTGGGCATTCCCTAAAAGAGTAGCATCCAAATCTCTATGAGCCTGCTACCTCACTAACTATTTGCTCGATCTTTTTTTTTAACTTAAAAAATGATGAAACATGTTAATCCTTATGATTAGACAGACTCATTTATTATCTTGGATGGATTATGACATGGAGATATATCCATGCATATAATGATCTTCTAGATCAATGCAAATCAATTAACCATCACAAATCGTCTCGTTGAATAAATCAACTCTTTACATAGTATCCACCTTTTAGTGAAAGTGAACATCTATGGATGTCATTCTATTCATTGTGCTTCTTGCACATTCATTAATCTCATCACAACCAATCACATACAAGCACTTAATACTTGTATTGATGATCATAACCATAGCACTCTTGTGCGGACTCAAGATAAGTGTCTATATCAAGTACATAGACTTCCATGAAAAACAATTCATATGTTCATGCGTTACTAGATGAAAACATATCTTAGTTTACTTGATGCATATACCTTGTAATTTACTTTTTTAAAGGAAAAATTAGCCCACATATGGTACTTGTATCATACATCTCATGCTCACCCCAACTCATCGTGGTGATATATAAAAGTGATCTTCTAGAGATAGAGCATGCATCATGCACTTCAACTTTCTAGCAATCATATCGTCTATGTATGCATGTATCCACTCATGCATCTTCTTCTCTACTTCAAATTTATATGCTTTTAGCTATGCAGACATAAGACTTCCTCTCTCACACAACACAACATCACTCTAGTTTTCACATGGCATATAATGCCATGTGGCTACAAAATTTCCGACAGCATTTCACCAGGAAAATGAAGCCTAAAAAAAATAATAATAACCATTACAATGATAGGCATCAGCGTAGTGGTTGACAAACCACTCTCTTTACTCCAGAAACCTGCAAATAAGAAACTTCTCCACAATGTGTTGTTAGGCACTACACACGCTCATAACAATGTCTTTTTCTGCCTTCAATAACTGCAAAAAATTCTAAAACACACAAACAAGATATGTGCATGCTTTTATGAATCAACATAAATTAATGTAACTTCATGTGCATAGATAAATTCATGTAGAAACTAGCTTTTATGCACATTCCAATGTTGATTTCATAAAATGGGAAGAAAATACAATGCAAAATTATAAACTTTGATGCGAGAAGTATGCAAATGAATTTATTTGAGGGAAAAAATATTATGCATATGTATAAAAAGCAATTCATTCCTATCCAAGAAGCACTAGTTCTGGATGGAGTTCACTACCTTGAAGAAGCAACCAAAGCAAAGTGTAACCGACTATGTAACCAAGATGAAGCATGTAGCTAAACAACTTGGAAGCATTGGAGAAGAGATAGAAGAGGAGTAGATTGTAAGGAAAATCATAAATGGCATCAAAGCTGATGATAAGTGGGAAACCTTCACCATAGTAATGGACCTATATATGGATATGCAAATACCTGACCTCAAACACACTGATGGGGCAACTCTTCATACGTGAAACAAAGCTCAACAAGAATGGAGACAACTCTAAAGGTAATCAATCTTTTGCCCTTTACACAGATAGAAATAAAAGTAAAGATAAAGGCAAAGGTAAAAAAATGAAGAATAGGCAAGTACCTCTCAACTGAACTTCATAGATAGAGGAAGGGTTACTAGAGGAGGGGGCAGAGGAGGAAAGCAAGGTAGGGGGAGATCATACAACTCTTCACCTTGCAATATATATGGCTTGAACAATCATACAATAGATGAGTGTTACAAGAACACAAAGAATTAGAGAGGAAGAGGCTTCCATAGAGGAGGCTATGCACAATCTAGAGGCAGGTTCAACAATGGAGGAATCAATTACTATCACAACTACAACCAAGGCTACAACAAAAACTATCAAGGAGGCTTTAATGGTAGAAGAGATTATAACAAATAGACAAAAGACCAAGAAGATTCTCTACTGATCATGAACATGACATCCAAGCAAGGTAAAGATGATGAGCATCTTTTCTATATTGATTCTGGTTGTTCCAATCAAGTGCCTAGAAATGTAGCATTGCTATATGATCTTGAAGAACCTAAAGGGAAGCATGAAGTATAGGCAAGTGATGACACTAGACACTTTGTTAAGAAGATTGGAAATTTCAAGGCTTCTGACTGTAACATGAACCTCTTGAGTAAGGTATTATATGTGCCAACCATAACCAAAAGCCTAATCAATGTTGGGCAGATTGTTGAGAAGGGTTTAGAGGTTAGATTCACAAGGCATGGAGCATTTGTGGAAGACCCTCAACAAGGCTTCAAGAGGATTTCAAAAGTTGAGAAATCTGGTAGACTATTTACATTTGAAGTTGAAGATACTATAAACATTGCACTCTTCAATTACAAAGATCAAACCCTATCTCAACTAGAGATATGGCATAAGAGGCTAGGTCATATAGGTGAAAGAACACTAAATCAAATATCCAGAGATCAAAGTGTGCTTGGCATTTCCAATGTGTCCAAGCAACACATGATTTACAAATATGGAGCATGCCAATTTGACAAATCCCATAGGGAACCTTTCAATAGAAAAGGATACATGTATGAAGACTACTTGGAGCTTTTGCACACAGATGTGTGGCGTCCTAGTAGAGAGCCCTCAATCTTAGGATCAAGCCATGAGCAGACGGCAAGAATAGGTGGGGGTCGATTTTATTGTTACTAAAAATAGAGCAACACACAATGAGCTCGAACTTTCAAGTATAGAAGACAATTAAGTGCAAGATGTGTCGTCGCACAAAGAGAGGAACATAGTGTGAGAAAAGCACATAGGCAGCATGGAAAGAGTTTCTCTTTCTCTCAAGTAACACAAGAAAGACGCATTTCATGCCTACTCTCTGTAAAATGCAATTCTTGAAACTTCTGAGATTGATTTATTAGCACCATTCCCAACTTCTCTATGTCATTTTGAATTATGTTTTTTCTTATGTAGTAAGTTATGATATCACAAAATCATCTAAAGCTCCATGTAGCAAGCTCCAAAGGTCTACAACATATGTGATTCAAACATTCATGGTAATAAGAGATAGAAAGAAGTGTTGCAAGTTGTGATGTTAAGTTATGGATTCTCGCATTCATTAAGTTTTTTAGATTTCTATTTTGAGCATTACTTTATGTTCAAATGGAGTGTATGAAAGAGTGGATGTTCTCAACTAACTAGGAAACTTTGCTCTCCATTTATATCTACACTTAAGATGCACGAAGTTATGAATTGTATTTTCTCCTTTCTATTATCCATGATCATTTGAACATTATGAACATTATGAACATTATGAACATTATGAACATTATGAACATTATGAACATATGAGCTTCTTGTAAGGAGCTAGACACCACCATGTGCAAAAATGGTAGGACCTTCCCAAAGCCATAAGTATCTCAAGGGTTATGTGCACATATATACCCACTCTAGATCACAAGAAGAATATGACTACCACAACATCCAAATGGATACATTAAAGAAGCACCAAGGCTTCTACATCAAAAAACAAGGACTAAGAGGAAGCACGTAGATTCAATTCTAGAAAAGGATCCCAAAAATGGATCTCACATGCTAAGGAAAGAATGAAAAAGGCTCCACCAACAAAAATAAGGAGGATCTATTCAAACAAAGATCAAAGGTATAAAATGGATCAAAAGACATCACCTACCCCATGTTGTAAACACTTGTACATGTCTAGGGATCCCATATGTCCCTAGATCCCGAAAACCACTTGGATCCCAAATGTCCAAGTACATGTCTTGGGATCCTATATGTCCCATAATCTTAAGGATGCCATATGTCTCACCACCATGGATTTCATATGTCGATGGAATCAAAATCCACATGGATGCTATATATCCATGAAGACCATGGTATGCCATATGTCCCACACATGGAGGCCATATGTCCAAGCTATGTCTAAGGATCCCATTGTCCTTAGATCTACCAACTCAATGGACTAAGTGATTTCATGTGTTGCTAGTCCCCCATACTAAAAACAAAAGGGTCATCACACAGAGGGGGGTGTTGAGGGTTCCATGTTCCAACTCTACTTTCATTCTCATGCAAGATCATTAATCATACATGCAAGGGAATTCGCCCAAACTCAATATAAGCGGCCACCCTTCACTCCTCACAAGCCATTCACTATAGCCCATTGCCAAGAGCGTGCTTCCTCTCCTCATGGAGTCTCCATGCTCATAGAATGCCTTATGTAAGTCATTTCCATTTTACTTAATTCATCATGTTTTGTTATCTTTCATTTCTTCCTCCATAGTTTGATAACTTCATGTTAAGTAGATTAGGAGTAGTAGTGTTTGTTATTTCAACATACATGACACTATACACTGATGGTTTTTTCCCAATCTCATCCATAAATGCATTAAAATCAGAAGAGATGTATTCCCCCCTCAATTACATGCTCACATATTTTCAGCCATAACTAGGAACTATTTGAAGCACATAAACACTTCACAATCTACTTTCAATGGATACACCCATGCATGCGAAGAGAATTAATCAATCAAAGTGATGAAGTAAAGGTAGTTCCCAAATGAAAGAATATACATAGGACCATAGACATCACTATGAACAAGTTGCAATTTATGAGTAGCTTGAACAGAACCATCATTTTGGAAGGAGGAATGCTATATTTTTCCCAAAATCCAGCCTTCATAGACATGTTTATAAGGTGCCTCAAGTATGGCCAGAGAGGACACCTTTTTAGATTTTTGTAGGTGAAACATACTAGCAAAATTTAGATGGTCAAAGCGTGCATTCCAAACTCTGCATCTAAGATGACATGAGAACCTTGAATAACACATGTTGAATCATTCACAAATTTTCCAAAGTCTACGATCTTATACAACCCATGATATAAAGTTTTAGAAACAATAATAACATCACCATTTGAAAGATCATGAATTGTACATCTGTTCTCAACATATTTGACAAGCAAGCCTATCTTCACTAATATTGAAACTGAAAATATTTTTTTCTTAATTTGTGGCACATGTAAAGTATCTGACAATGTGAAAAATTGCCATAACTAGTACTCAATGATCTTACCAACTCCCATTATAGGATATGAGGATTTGTTAGCACATGTGATAGTATTCCATGTAGGGGCAATCTCAAGTGAACTAAAGAAACCACAATATGTTTGGTTGCCCACTATCAAAGAATGTTCAAGCATCTGAGTCTACTACAAACATACACTACTCATGGAAATATGGGTCATAGCTACAAACAATAGTAAATTCCCAGTCTTTGTTTTGAACAAGATTAGCAGATTCTATTTTAGGTGTAGACGACTCTACAACAACCATTCCAAACTCTCTCTTCTTTGTCTCTTTTACTATTAGTTTAGGAAAACTCTTTATAAGGGGATCATTTTCCTTATTGTGTTTATCAAATTGTTTTTGCTTTTCAGTTTTCTTCTCATCTTTGTCTTCCTTCTTCAATTGTGCAGCATTAGTAGATTTTTGTGTACTAGTTGTCAAGATCCATTTTGCTTTGCCCTTTTGAATGATCTTCTTGCTACAAAAGTCAAACTAAATCCTCAAATTTTGAGGCATTCGGATTGCCTTTGATCACTAATTAAAGAGTAGAAGCAAAACTTTGATATGAATATGAAAGATTGTTAAGAATAGTTTGTATAAGTGGACTATCTAGCAAGACTTCATCATAAGAAATCAACTGATCCTTCAAATCTTTTATCTTTGTCGAAAAAAGTAACTAAAGAATATTCTTCATTCATATGCTCACTCTCCAATATTTTTCAAAAGTAAGAAATACGAGCCTCATTTCTTGCTTGGTATGAAGTTATACGTGTATCCCAAGAATCTTTTGCTATTTTTGAAGGATCCAATGTGAGGGATAATGGCATGCTTTATAGAGAAAAAATCTATTAACGCATCTTCCTCATCAACTCTATCATCCCAACCGATTTGTTCTATAGCAGGTGCAGTAGGATCCACATCACGAACATGAATTTGAAGATTGTCATCTGCATCGCCTTCAATAACTATATTTGTAGGTGTAGTAGGATGTTTCTCAACATCTTGCATAATATTCCACACCATTTTGATACCAATACATGGCACATCATATATGCCCACAATGTGTAATTAGAACCATCAAACTTATCCTCAACAACCAACATGCAGAATACATGATTGCTTTTAGCCATGGCTAGTGACTGAATAGCTTAATGCAAAAAATGCTTGTGCTAAAGAGGGAAAAAAGTGATCTAAAAGTCCTACATGTCTTCACACACATCACTAGTGAAATATATCAATAACCCTTTCTTTGTAAGATTTTAGAGATTCCATGGGTGCTATGCCGACCATTCATTGAAATCTCAATTGATTAAAGCTAATCCAGGAGAGTAGATCTCAAGGATCAAACTTTCCTTCTTTTAGTTGTTCTTGAGAAAATATCGTTGTAACTTTTGATTTTCAAATCAACGTAACTTTGATAACTTATCATACATTTGTTTTCTATGAATTCCTAAAATAATTCATGATAATAGTGTGTGGTGTAATTCCTCCTACAATCCTTCGAAAAAGTTATCATTAATCCAGCAAGTAGAAAATTTGTATAATCAATAATATCTATATGCTATTCTCACATTATAAGGAAAATCATAGTTACATTGTTGGAATTTGACATGTTTACATGCATGCACCTACTATTCTTCCAATAGATTCATCTAACAAAATAGTTACCTAATTTATGAGAAGTAGGAATCAAAATGTACCAAATGAAACAGTTTCTTAACAGATTTAGTCCACCAAGTAATTTTTGGTGACAGAAAACTGATGTCGACCAGTGATTTCGTCCTAAGTGTACAAATTTGTACTTATCAGAATTCTAAATAATCAGGGCTTAATAATATTTTAATTCACCTTGTGTTTCAGATTAGAGAAACATTTCTCCAACGTACAAGTCTAGTGCACCGTGACCTTATGTGGAAGAATACTATGACAAGAAAGGCGTATTTAAAGTCAGTCCACATACAAGATCAAATTAGTAAAATTTTTAGTTAGGAAAAGAAGATTAGTGAAAAAATAGAGAAAAAAATCAACGAAATTAGAGAAAAAAGATTTTTTGATGTGAGAATCATAGAATTATTTTGAATTCCATTATCTGGTTATAAACTTGAGCGATGGTCATGTCCAAAATTTCTTAGCATGAGAACATTCAAAGAACAGATGACTAACATCTTCCTCCTTGCCACAGAATGTACAAAGACCTCCATTAATAATAATTTTCCTGACTCTGGGACCAATCCACAGACCATTATGGAGCATTAACCATTGAAGATATGATTGCTTGATATGATCTGGGTAGACCCACAGAGATTTAAACCTGAATGCCCACTGTTTAGCAGTCCAGTTGCAGGCCCATTTGCTATTAAGTTTGGGCACAATATAGTCAATCCTGCCCCTGGCCTTCTTAAATTCTTTTAATATGATGCAAGCCACTTCAGTGAGGTTGACCTTCTTCCTAAGACTTCCATCCAGCTGCTTGACCAGCATCAGCTTGTGGGCCTCCAGGACCTGCAAACAAGAAGTAGAGATGTCAGAATGGGATAGGAGATCTTGCTCAGACATAACCTCTCCATTGTGAGTAAGGTCCTTCCAGGCTTTATATCCAGCTCTATGGCACTTGTGCTCTTTGATGGCAAGGCTACACTTGTTCTCATTAGCAATCCAGCCAAACCAAGGAGATTCCTGCAAAACAAACTCAGAGGAGTTGAGCAATTCCCTATTAGGAGTAAAAACAGATTTGGCTCTAAACCAGGCATTCCAGAACCTAGTAACCAGCTGACTACCAACAGGAGTTATGGGAATAGGGGAGACAATTATATCCCAAAGACTGATGTTATTCCAAGCCTTGTAGTTAGAAATGTAGAATTTGGAAATGCACCAAGGTCTCTTGGGACATATGCTGTCTCCCAAAATCTCAAGGAGGGTTGGGGATCATTTGCCCCACCAAAATGGCAGACAATCTTGCTGCCAAGTGGATCCTGAGAAGTATTGACTCAACTGATGTTTGGGCAATTCTGATTCAAAGAGACAAGATATGTTTCGCTCAAGACTATCGTCTGTAAGTCACCTCACTTCCTGGATTGCGGAAGTGACAAAAGTATGGCGCCAAAAGTGACACAAGATTCTTGTACAACAAGAGACCTGCTGGACCCAATGATGACCACATTGTCAGCTGCTGGATCGAGCTTACACAATTTAGTCAATGTCGTCCTTGGACCTCCATGATAAACTAGTAATTCCACATTGGGAACGTAGAAGTCTTAAATAACTGAAATGACAGCGGTTTTTTTTTGCTTTCTTAAAAAAGCAGAAACCCAACACGTGTATGGACGTTGGCAGTTGCTAACGCAGAATCTAACGCATATATAAAAGCGTAGCAGAATCTAATGTGTATGGACTTGCTTTGTGGGATATGAGGGGTCCCACGAGTATTATGCCCATTCACCTGTACAATTGTTTTTTCAAAGTTAAAGCTCTGGGGAGAGTAGACGCTTGTCAAACCTTCATTCTAACAAAAAGTGTAGCAAAGATGATAATTGATTTTTTTTCTCTCTTTCCTCGAAATGAGAAATGAATTGAAGTAACAAGATTACAAGGCACCCAACAAGAATAAACAGTTGCTGAAGGTCCAAGCTGAGAGCTTACCACTGTAGATCTCTCATGGAATTACATATATAAAGCCTTTTCCTAGAATAAATACACAATAATTGATCTCCGCACTCAGCATGGTGGTATCTATTCTGAATGTCCATTGACATGGAGCTAGAGCTAGGAGCATTACTCATCTCTGACATACATGCAATAATGCGTCTTTGAATCCTCTCAAGAATGAAGGGTTAGAAGTAACTACCAACAAAGGAACCCAACAAAACAAACCTAAAAATAACAACAAAAAAAACAGCACTTTAGAAAAGCACCAATAGGAAGGGGCAGCAACCAAATGTCTTGCAAAGAAGAGTTATTTAGCAGCTTGTAGGCACCTAAGTAAAGGGGATATATGGAGACTAGAGGTAGTATAGAGCACATGATTCAACATATAGGAGAGCTCAAATTGCAAGGAAATCACATAGTTAAGCCACTTTCAAAACTACTTCATGTACCCAATATTACAAAAAGATCGAACAGTAAAGGATTATCAATGGAGATGATATGATTTAGTACCTAAACGAAATAAAGTAGGAAAGATGTTTACTCATGATATAGTTCAACTAAGTAGGATAAAGAAATGTTTATCACATATGATGATAATTAGATGATTGTAGATCTGGATTTATGGCCCATGGTGCAAGACGTGTAACCAATTATCAACATGCAAAAGGGTAGCAAACCATGGAAAAAAGGCACTTGATAAGAGTTTTAACTCACTTGATAAGTGCAAGAAGGTCCAAGCCTTTCAAGAGACAAGAAAAGTGGTAATCCTAGAGTTGTCAATAGTTGGAGGAAAGAAAAGTTAGACCTGAACCTAAAGCCTCAATAAATGGATTCAAACATGCCGAGAAAAGATTATTGCCAACAAGCAATAGAATTTTTCATCATGTGGATTATGGTGAAATTTCCTAACCACAATTCAACGGTAAACCTAGTAAAATCTTGGACGTGCTTGTTCACATGTTTGCACCATGATATGACCTCCTAGATGATTCATTAGGTTCTGGGTGTAAAAACTAACATTTTCCAGTTTGCTTGGTATGGCAAAGACATTGGGTAATTTATATAATATCGAGTTTAATACTTATTATACTTTGATAATAATTTGCGCATTCTATGAGAGGTTTTGACATGTAAAACAACTATTAGACATATTCAATGCTCCACCCTCATGGAAGACTTTTCATCATGCCAAGAAGTTAGTTCACCTTTGGGTGGACATTGAAGGGGGGTGTTAGATATGATCAATGCCTCATCCCTATGTAGCACCACCATTGTTCCATAACACTCTATATTGTAAGGGCCTCATTATGAGGAGAAGCCATGTGAGAGTGTTCGTCATTACTAGGTTCCTGACTTTGAGGTGAGATGAGGTCTAGAGCAGACTATGGATGGATAGTTAGGAAGGTTATTTCTTAGCCATTGGATTTGGGATTGATCCTATGTGAGGATAAACCTAAATCAAGGGCTAGAAACAAAAATATCTTTCTTAACTTGGGTAAGGGTCTATTTGATGTGGGCCATTGGATCTAGACTTAATCCTTATAGATATACTCAATGCCTCACCCTTATGTAGCACCACGATTGTTCCATAACACTCTATTTTGTAAGGCCTCCATTATGAGGAGAAGCCATGTGAGAGTGTTGGACATTGGTAGGTTCCTAAGTTTGATTTTAGATGAGGTCAAGAGAAGACTATAGATGCATAATTAGGAAAGCTACTTTGAAGCCATTGGATTTGGGATTGATCATATCTGATGATAAACCTAAATCAAGGGTTACGAACAAAAATACCTTTCTTAACTTGGGAAAGGGTCTATTTGATGTGGGCCATCAGATCTAGACTTATCCTTAATGTGGATTAAGCAAGATCAAGGGTTACAAACAAATTCCCCTCCCCATGTAGGATCATCATTTGAAGTGCTTGCAACCATCAAGGTGTCCATCTTAGTACCCATTGTGTTGGCGTATAGCCTTTTAGGTAGCTTCTATTTAAGTCACCATGTAAGCTCCATATAGGGAGTGTGTGGGTGGATAGAACCATCTATATCTTTTATAGGGTTTTCATTCCATTGTATTAGATTTATGAGTTTGAGCTGAATTGAGTTGAGTTCATCTTCTACTCATCTTGTGTCCACTTTCCATTATAACCATATCTCTTGTTTTATTCCCATGAGTAGCAATATCTCTCTTTCTCTATTGACTAAAGGTTTCAAGGCTCGAGTTACTGGGAGGCAAAGGCTTCAAGGATTCAAGTTCATGGGGCACAAAGTCTTCACCACTATGGAAGTGTTAGAATCTATAAGTGGAAGTGGAAATGGAATTCATGCAATCAATTTGGAAATGCAAACACTATGGGTTCATCCACCAACCTTCAGTGAAGGCAAGTTAGATAGTACAAGGTTTTTTTGGAAGTTCAAGATTACTGTCATCCTTGATTCTTATGATCTTTTGGAGATGGCGATGGAAAGTGAGCAAAAGCCACAACTTCAACCCATTGGATCTTAGTATGGTGATCCTCCAAGATAAAAAATTCTACAATTTTGGAAGATAAGGAATGCAAATGCTCTATATGCTATAGTGACCAATCGTTTGGAATCTATTCTATCTCTCATTTAGCATACATCCAAGGGAAGTGAGGCATGGATTATACTAAGTCAGTATGAGGTGCAAAACCAAACATGCATTCAAAATTTAGAAAATAAACTAGAATCATAGAGGTTTGCAGAAGGAGAGAAGGCTAATGCATCCATTATTCAGATGAAGAAGGCATGTGATGGAATGGCTTGTGGGGGGGATTCAAAAGACTAGAAATTGGCTAGGTCAAAGGTGTCCCAAAAATTCTCCACAAAAATATGATGGAGAGTAACTACTCTCAACACTCACATGAGACCTCAAACTCTGATATTTGAGGACTTTTATTCACTACCAATGGAAAAGGATTGGAAGCTTAAAACCCAAGCAAGAGTTTGAAGCAGACATGCTATGTTGTCCACCAATGTATCAGGAAAAGGTGGTTCCTCAACCAAAGGTGAGAGTGCAAAGAAGAGGATTGGTAAGAAGAAGTTTCAAGTCAGTGCTTCCATTGCAAAGGGAAGGGATAGACAATTGCAGATTTTCATGTCAAGAGGATAGATGAAGAGTGTAAAGAGGAGATAATAGATGCAACTGAAGAAAAGTTGGTATGGTCCTCAAAAAAGGAAGAATCAATTGTGGATTCATGGGTTCTAGATAATGGTGCATCTCATCATTTGGACAATGAGAGAGGTCAATCTTTTTCTATGCAGCCTCAACAAGAACTCATCACAATGAATGTGGAGGGGAAGCTCCACCTCGCCCATGCAACGGGTTTACACACCTCCCAATCCTATGAGGTATGCTTCTATAGGATTGACACTTAATTTCAATTCTTCACAGTAAGAAAGTCTAACTGAACTAGTGGCTGCACCTGAGTCAGTCAAGGCTCGTACAGTCCTTGCACTATTTCCTTGTCCTATCTCTAAGGTCACAAAAGGACGTCGATCAATTATTCTATGGGAACTTACACCTGAGACTTCACACATAGCCATGTGATATCCTAGAGCTCCATAGGCATCTGTACTAGGCTGATCTCTACCCTGTCTTCTCAAGTTCATTCTTTGGATGCGTTCCAAAGCTTCTGCCTGCACTTCTTCACGAATTTGTTTATCTTGTTTCCTACATTTCTTGGCAGTATTGAGTTGATTAAGCATTTCCTCATTGAGGGGTTCTTGATATAGTTTGACTCTGCATCTGCTGATGTAACTAGGGAGGACATCACCTTCTAGAGTAGCTAATTGAACTGGTTCACTAGTTGAGATCCTATTTATGATCATAGGTCCATAGCCACGCTTCTCTAGCTTTCTTGCATGTTGTTTCAGGGTATACACCAAAACTAAGTCTCCGGCCTTCAAGCCTTTATTCTTCACATGGGCATCGAAGTATGCCTTTTGTCTTTTCTTAGCTGCATAAATCCCTATGGCAGCTCTCAAGATCAAAGATCCGTGAAAAGAGTTCATGCCTTGTCCACTCATGCTCATGTGCTACTTTTAGTTTAGGTATCAAGAAGTCCAACGGTAGTGTTGCATTTTGGCCAAATACCATCTGAAAGGGTGTGGCAAAATTGCATTTTTTGGGATTGTTCAGAATCGCGATTTTCATCAGTGCTCAGCATCGCGATTTTCATCAATGCTCAGCATCGCGATTTTCATCAGTGCTCAGCATCGCGATTTTCATCAGTGCTCACCATCGCGATTTTCATTAATGCTCAGCATGGCGATTTTGATGATTTTACAAAATTGTGATTTTTGGGGTTGCTCAACATCGCAATTTTCATGATTTCACAAAATCGCGATTTTCAGACCTCCGAAAATCGTGATTTTCACACAAAATCGTGATTTTTCCATAAGGTCTTATTTGCCTGTTTTGACCCCCAGGAGCCTGATTTGACATAACTTTTTCATCAAAAGTCCATTTTTTGAGCTCTATAGCTCGGTGGAAAGCTCGTTTAGGATAGGATTTTGAAGTTGACCCTCAAGTGGGACTAGGAAACCAAGGGGGCTCCAAGGGATTTTGAGCAATACAAAGGGGAATTTTGGGCTAGAAGATAAAGCTTATGAACTTGAGATCTGGTAGACACCTGGGCAAGGATAGACAAAGCATTAGATCTTCTGAGGGAAGTTTCAACCATACAGCTAAGCCTTGGGCACAACAACTAAGTGGTTATCCTTATGTACTAAGCTCTGACCCGTGACTCAGAAATGTCTTTTAGCTCAAGAACTCCCTATCTACAAACACCCAAAGGTCCATATAAGACACAGTTGGAATATATTCGGACCAACCAATTAGGTGCTCGCATCTATGAGGATGGCCTGAGGCGATCAATGGTCCAACTCAAAAATCCAGATCAACCCTTTGGACTTGAACACCCAGTAGTCAAGTTCGAAGAGGGTTCATACATTGATAAGGAAGGAACCATGTATGTGGTCACCAACCTACCAGATAGGACCGATGAGTTTGGAAATATCATTTGTGAGAATGAGATAGGAGACCTAGAACAAGGAAATGTAGGTCAAGGACCCCAGACTCCTAGAGGTAAGTCAGTTTTGACCAAAGTGATCACTCCAGATTGGATCCCTCAAGACAACAAAAGCATAGAACTATTCTTGAATAGAGAAACAGAGGAAGCCTTTTGGAGATTCAAGCCAGATCAACCTAGCCAATTGGGCATAGTCATCATCTATAAGTTCAAGGATCTAGAGATACCAGGCAAAGTTGTCTACCTGGATAACACATCAGAGAAAATGTTCTTGGTAACAGAACATGATAGATAGGCATATACTTGGAAGAGTGAATTGGTTTTCCCTCCACCAAGATCCAATGTTTCCCATGGCCTCCAAGGAGTAGGATCATCCCACGCTCATGAAGCCTAGAGAGAAAGAACTAGAGAGAGACCTGAGGTAAGTTTTGCACACACTGTGGGCACGAATAGATTAGGATTTGAAAATGAAAGACCTGAAAGAGAGAGACATCAAGCACATAGGCAACAAAGAGATGAACATGATTTTCCACTGCCTAGACCCCGAGAGCACCCAAGAACCCTTAGACCCACTCAAGTGATCAAGGAAATGAAGAATTATTTTGACGGGACAGGAGATCCTTATGATCATGTGGCTGAGTTCAAACAAGTGTTAAGAGCTGAACAGGTTGAGGATTTGTTCACCCAGTACGAGGCATTTGGTTTGACTCTTAAGGGCACTGCCTTAGCTTGGTTTCAACCACTGATTAGTCGCAACTATCGCAATATAGGTCAACTGCTAGACGAATTCGTTGTAGAATTTTCCAAGAGTGGTATCAGGCATAACACATCATCTTTGATCCACAGCTTCAAGCAGACACCCCAAGAAACAGTTCGACTTGCAGGAAGATGGTTCATACAGTACATAGAAAGATGCCCTGTTCCAGAGTTACCCACACCAACCAAACAAGTGGCTTTGTTTTTAGATGGCTTATTAAGCACCAAGTTAAGATCATATGTTTACTTGAAAGAGCCTAGAAGCATAGAAGAGTGTGCGCGGACCTGCATTGACATAGAAGACAACTTGGGTGAGGAGTTAGGACTATCCAAACTCTATAAAGACTCTGACAGTTCTACTAGTCATACCTCTAGAGCCTCCACTAAGCTGGATGAGATAGCAGAGCAAGTTGCCAAGAAGCTAGGAGTTCAAAATAGACAAATGCCAAGAGTCACCTCATTCAATCGGTGTTATACTTGCGGAGGCGACCACATGGCTAATGTATGCCCATTGCACAACCAGAACATGAGAGAAAGGAATGCTCCATATTACACTATTGAGAGAAAATACACGAACCACACAGCTCAAGATTGTCCATACAATAGACAGGCTATTAGATAGAATTATTAGCAACCTTACCAACAAGGTAGGTATCACAACCAATAGCAACAGCCATATTATAAACCACAACAACAATATCAGGCACCATATAGGCCACAACTAGTCCTAGGAAACCAACCACCAGCGCTTGCCAATGTAATTCCAGTTGAGTATGCAGTGTCAGAAGAGAACCTTAATAGAGCATTGGTGCCAGTGACCCCACTGATCTCGGAGAATGACTCTCATGCTGAGAGTTCAGACTACTCCCATGAAGGTAGTCCACATGCTTATTACACAGAGTCACCTGAGCATAGTGAGACTTATCCATATCAATATGAGGCACCACCTATGGAATAAAATTGGGAGCCAGAATACTCCAATGTCATGTACACAAATCCTAACCCTAGGCCCCAATTGAGACAAATGAGACCACAAGCCCCTAGAGGATCATGTTTTAGGTGTCAGGGCGACCATTTCATTCGTGAATGTCCCCACTCACAAACTCTGGGACAAGGAAAGAACATCACAATACAAGCCTTTTGTCGTGAGTGTGGTAAAGACCATCTCCCCAGAGATTGTCCAAGAAACCCCTCTAGTGCGCCCAAGGTCACAACCATAAATGTGGTAGGCTTAGTGGCAGATTCAAGTGCAAGTAGTAGCAATGTGGCTCCTGTACAGGTAGTTACTAGGGCACAAGCATTAAAGCAAGATAAACCAGCAGAGCAATCGGAGTCAAGTGAATCAGGAGAGCCTAGTAAGAGGAAAACAAGAACATGGAAGGATACTAGGGAGAAATCCAACCGCAAGTGGAACAAGAAATTATCCGAACTAGAAGAAAGCTTGAAAGATGCAAAAACAAAAATAGAAGACATTGCATCTCAAAACCCCTCGCATGCCGAAACTCCATCCACTCCACCTCATCCCGCCCCACCACCCATTATAAATAGGCCACAACCAGGGTCTGTTCTTGCAGATCCAACCCCAGAAGGCTTGGACATGATGTTCAAGGCCTACCAGGCTCGACTTCAAGAAGGGCCAACAGCTGCAAACCTAGACAAGAGTTACCCTAGAACCGACTTAGAGATTGAACGAACAAAAATGTGCATGAAAATGGTAGAGCTAGCTCAAGCTATGGTTGAGAGTAGTCAAAAGTTCAATCAGACAAACTCTATCAAACCAAATGGGCATTTCTAGGGCTTATTAGAAAGATTAGAGCAGTTGGTAAACAAACCTCAAGTTTCTTTACCTCCACGGGCTCAACCAGTTGTCGAAAGAGGAAGCTCACCACTAATGGGAGCTTATGTTCCTAATTCCATTGACGTTGGAATACCTCCTTCAATTCAAGAGCACTGTCAAGAATTCTTGCGGGAAATACAAGAAGAGAAATGGGCCAAGGAGAAGGGTAATCCTCCTGCTATTCCTGAAATTGATGATCTTCATGATCAATTTCCCCAAGACATTCCATCTATTTACGGAGATCAAGTAGAGCAACAAGAAGACGAAAGGTTAGATTTTGAATCTAATACCTTAGAAGAACTGCCTCAATTTCCAGGGCCATGGGAATCTGAGTCTCTTCAGATCAGAGCTCCCACAATATTGGTAAGAAATGAAGTCTCAGTTGTTGGAACATCAATCTTACACTATGCTTGAGGTGGATTTGATCTACATCAAAGGCTATCGCCTCGAAAGAATATCCGTTGGAGAGTTCTTTTTCATATGCTCATTCATTGTATTTTTTTGAGAGATTTTTTATGGTTCATTTACCATTGAAAAAGCCTTGAGTTTTACACATGTAAAGGTAGAAATATAGAGCTCAAATCCCACGAATTTGTGGTGGTTGAAGTTGCATTCAATCAAGCAAATCAAATCACCTAAAAGTAGATCAAACTAGATCTTCACTTTTCCTAGATTGTAGGAAAGTGAATTGATTCCCTCCAACAACCATTCCCACCTTCATTTGAATTCAAATTCAACTTGTAAAAGTCGTGGAACACTCCTAGAGTCTATATAAAGACTTGAAATCACTTGTACATTACATGGAAGCAATATACATACACTTGTGACCATCATTGTCTTGCTCAATCAATTCTCTGCATCATCTTCTTCGCCAACAGTAGTCTTGCAGAGGCTGCTGCTCTCTCTCCAGAGCTCCAAATTGAGTGCAAGATGACTCATTGGAAAGGTATACGTGTCTAGTGTATGCCTATACATTTGCAAAGCATTTGGTTCAGTAGATTGGGAGAAATATGCATTTGTTTGTCTCGGGGTCAATCTCTACATATTCCTAAAAAATAGAAAGTACCACCGGTGAATGTCGCATTCATTCCTATAGCATATTTTGCTTATTCCTTATACTTTTGTGCATTCCATACACTCAACCCTATGTGTATCACTCCCATAAAAATATTTTTTCTAATTGTAATCACGCTGGTCGCTCTGGGCATTTGAAGTTCATTGTCTCTTACATAGATAGTAAGTTTTTTGAGTTAGTCCACCCGCGAACTATCTGTTTTGTATCGACTCATTCTCCTTGATGCTCCAAAGTACATACTATATTTCTTTGCACTTATTACATGCTTATAAGGTCTATTTGAGTCTCCATAAGCTCAAGGGCTTATCTTGTGCCGGTTGGCTTGACCAAACTTCGTCGCTTCGAAACGCACTTTTCTACCTTCGACAAGCTTCTCCAAGTTCTTTTAGTGGTATCAGAGCTAGATCAAGATAGGTGACGGCTTTCCCTCAATGATCAAGAAGCTTGATCGACACAACTATGCGGCTTGGCAAATCAGAATGGAGGCCTATTTGCAAGGTAGAAATCTTTATGCAATTGTAGCAGGTGATGAAGCTATGCCTATTCCAAGATCCAAAGGAGGACCTACACAAGAGGAGACAGATAAGCTCACACTTTGGTGCGCAAGGGATGCTCAAGCAAGGTCGTACATACTAAACTCTATCTCTGACTTTCTATTACCACATATTAGAGGATGTAAGACATCTCAAGAGACATGGGATGCCCTCAAGACTTTCTTTTCTGCTAGTACCAAAGCAAGAAAGAATAATCTTTGGAACGAGTTCAACCAAATGAAGAAGACACCTAAACAAACCATCACAGAGTTTGTTACCAAGGTCAAGGAGGTTGTGGATCAGTTAGCATCCATTGGAGAGCTGATTGAAGAAGAGGTCATCATGAGGAAAATTCTCAATGGCATTCGAAGTGATAAGCAATGGAAATCCTTCACGATGGCTTATGATCTCATCATGGATGTGCAGACTCCAGACTTCAACATCTTTCTTGGACAAATCTTCAATCAAGAAGCCAACAATAGCATAAAGGAAGGTAACTCTTATCATGGTAATTCAACTAGTGCTCTATATGCGGATAAGAAGGAAAAGAAGCAAAAAGGCAAGAAGAAGGAAGAAGATGAAGAAGAGACTTCTCAAGCCAACTTTGCAAGCAAGAGCAAGTGGAAAGGGAAGAAGAAAGGACAAAAGCAAGACAAAGCCAAAGGTCAGAATGTTCAACCTTGTTCCATATGCGATAAGACCAACCATACCACTCGAAATTGCTGGTTCAATGGGAAGACCCAGAAAGGAAGTGGAAGAGGTGGATATGGCAGCAATAGAGGCAGAGATGGACACTGTCATGTACAAAGGAAACCATCATGAACCTTAGATTCCATGTGAACCCTATATCTCATGATTGGTTCAGAATTAGGAGAAACCAATGCTTCCATTGCATTCGGAACGTGCCGAAACCCTAAGATTGACTGTCTACTTGCCTGATTCGGATATCCAGAGCTCATGTTTTGAATTGATGACATCATCGATGACATCATCAATTCGTAACCGCCTTTCATGAACCGCCCTTGAAAACCTATATAAGGAGGGGTTGGCCACATTCATAATCAGTCTTGCCAATACCAGTCTTGGGAGCTCAAGGAGTCGTGACCTCCAAGTAAGTACTCTTCAAGTTCCAGTTCTAGTTCTTGTCTTGTTCCTTGTTCTAGTCTAGTTCTTGGACATCCTATCTTGTCCCCTTGTAATCTCGTAGTACGAGATCCTATCGAGTTCTTTCGTGTATCCAGTTCATCTCTCAGAAGGGAGTTCTTGTAATCTAGAGATCTTGTTTCATACTTACGATCCCGGGTTGTGGGATCTCCTGTGTCATCTCTAGTCGAGTTATTCATACCTATCAGTCCCGGGTTGTGGGACATCTTGTATCAGTCACGTATTCTTGTATCAATTCCCCTTCGTGGGTGATCTTGTAATCAGAAGTGTATTTCCAAAATCTTGTCTATTGTAGTCAGAGAGCACAATCTAGTGCTCCCCTGACATTTTGGCAAGACTATCGTCTATCCAAGACCAGGCATCCTGGAGAATGCTTATGAACAGATTGTAGCATCACTTCAGAGTCTCCAACAACAAGTCGAAGACCTAAGTCATCGACAGACACAAGTCGAGATGGGACATCCAGTGCATGTAGGTGCACTCCTCCAAGAATTACAAGAATGAATCAGGAGTCTTCAAGTAAATCAAGTGAGTATTCAAGTGAATCAACGGCCTAGTACATCATTTATGAAGGAACCCAAGATCTGCATGCCAGAAAAGTTCGATGGTAAGCGCACAAAGTTCCGAGGATTCTTGCAACAAGTCAAATTGTACATCCGGATGCAGCCTGATAGATACCCTGATGATGCATCCAAGGTCGGTTTTATTGGAACTTTGCTCTATGGTCAAGCTTTATCATGGTTCGCCCCAATCTTGGAGAAGGATATGGCCATACTTCATGACTATGAGGGGCTTCTTAGAGAGCTCATCGCCACATTTGGAGATGCAAACACAAGTCGAGTGGCAGAAACAAAACTTCGGAAGCTACGTCAAGGTAATCGCCCTGCCTCTACCTATGCATCAGAATTTAGGCAGTTGATATGTGACCTCACTTGGCATGAAGATTATTTTATAAGCCAATTTAGATGGGGCTTAAGAGATGATGTGAAGGATCTTCTACTCATGATGCCAGAGGTGGACATTGAATGAATATATCATGCAAGCTATTCAATGTGATAACCAACTTTTCGAAAGGAAACAAGAAAAACAAGTAGAAGGAAGACCTCGCCAGTGGAAACCTTTCCAACCCACTACTAAAGATGAGTCCATCCCTGAACCTATGCAAATAGATGTAACTAGGTTTCAGCCTCTAACACTAGAAGAGAAACAGAGAAGGAGAGTTAATAAGTTATGTCTCTACTGTGGAAACCCTGGACATATTGCAATTAATTGTCCGAAAAAGAGAACAAACTCCAGAGTTGCAGCCACCCTTGTAGAGCAGGGAAACGAGGAAGTCCAGTTGTAAAAGAGACCTTGCAGCCGGACCATGATATAAGAAAGGGTCTCATAATCCCAGCTATACCCATAGAAACATGTCTTGCACCTCTCAAGTTAATCATGCCCAAGAAGACCCTTTCCCTTACAGCCCTAGTAGATTCAGGAGCCTCCTCATGTTTCATCGATGAAGGATTGGTTAAGAAACATGGAATTCCTATACTTCGGAAGAACAAACCAGTAGTAGCTGAAGTAGTAGATGGACGACCTCTAGCATCTGGGAATATAACCATGGAAACCACACCATTAAGAGTACACCTTGGTGACCATGAATCCCACATATGTTTCAATGTAATATCAAGCCATGTACATCTACTTATCATTGGAATGCCCTGGTTAAAGAAGCATAATCCAGACATTAATTGGGAAAAGAATAAAATCATCCGTCGAGATATCGAGAAGAACCCAACATATGTTGGAGCCAAAACCTTCATACATGCAGTAAAGAAGGAACCTACATATATGATCTATGCCATACCAGCTCAAGAATCCAAGAAAGATGATCCAGTACAGCTACCCAATCAGTACAAAGGCTTTGAAGATGTTTTCATAGACCTTATGATTGCCCCATAGATCTTCAAGAAGGAGCACAACCACCCTTTGGACTAATCTATAGACTATCCCCAGAGGAACTTACAAAACTGCGTAAGAACATTGATGAGAATCTAGCAAAGGGGTTTATCAAACACTCGAAGTCTCCAGCAGGAGCCCCTATTCTATTTGTAAAGAAGGATGGGACTCTCCGGATGTGTGTAGACTATCGTGGATTGAACAAAGTCACTATAAAAAACAGATACCCTCTACCACTCATATCAGAGCTCTTGGAACGCCTTGGAAAAGCAAAATTCTTCACGAAAATTGATCTTCGAGGAGCTTACAACCTTGTCAGGATCAGAGAAG